>VZQC01000868.1:34124-62823 GCA_009823505.1 Rhizomys pruinosus | reverse complement strand
TATAATAAGGGCTCCAGCTTGATTTTCTGCAGCTTTAGCTCTTTGGCTGCTGGAGAGAAGGTTCTCTTCCAGAGCACACTTGGAAACCTTTAAACTGTTGTTTCGAATCCGGAGCTGGTAATTTTTATCACCGAGCTCCTAATTTTCCTCTATCACTTTACCCAGAGATGCTAGGAGCAACAAGGCAACATCATTATTTTCCTTATTTTTCCACAATTTCTCGAACGTTTTATATATAGAGTTGCTAAATTCCTTGCTTCTCACAAGAGGCGAGTTAGGTGAGTCAAATGTATCTATGTTCATAATTACATCAAATAGTCTGTACCAAGGATTATCATTCCTCTTCATGCCACCAGGAAAGCCTTCAGTAAGTCTAGGCTTCATTGAGTTGGAGAGCTGGCTCCAGAGACTACCAAGCCCACTAAAGAAATTCATCCTTTCAATTCTGTTTCTCTAGAACCACTCCTGGTACCAAAATCTGTATTAGTCAGGGTTCTCTAAAGAAAGAGAAGCAACATGACGAATATATAGCTATATACAATTTATTGATTTGCTCACATGACAGAGTTCAAGGATTCCAACAGTAGCTGCACCACACTGGAAAGGCCGAGACGAGAATCCAGGGAACTGCTTCGTCAGCAAGGCTGGATGTCTCAGTAGGCCCAATCCAGTGCTGAAGGCCCAAATGGGTTCCAGGAGATCTGCCGGTCTCAGTACACGCTGGGATCCGAAAGGTTGATCACAGCAGGAAGACAAAGTCACCAGATGAGAGAGGCAAGCCGCAGGAGAAAAAGGGACCAGCTCCTTCTGCCATGGCCTTAAATACTGCCTGCCGGCAGAAGGTAACACCCACATTTGGGGTGGGCCATCCGGGTTGAGGCAGTCCAATCAGAAGACCCTTTTTTCTCTTATTTGTTCCTTAGTCCAGTCAAGTTGACACCCAGGATTAACCATCACACTGTCATCTATCTATCTATCTATCTATCTATCTATCTATCTATCTATCTATCAAAAAAGAGATCTGTGTCCTGGGTTACCTCCAGAGAGATCTCATTGTGGGAGTCCTCTATAGGACTGATAGTGGTTGGTGGGGATTTCTTATTTGCTTTTCCCATGTTGTTGATTTTTCTTTGTGCTTTTGGCATGTGGATTTGATTCTTTTTGTTTGTACTCTGATGTGAAATTCAAGTGTTTCTTCTTTAAAAAAATTAAAAAAGCATAAAAATGTTAACAAAATTATTCTGACTCACCAGCCACTTGAGATATTTTCCCACATTGTCCCTTTAGGAAATTTCATACTCCAGATTATCTATCTATCTATCTATCTATCTATCTATCTATCTATCTATCTATCAATCAATCATCTATCTGTCTATCATCTATTTATCATCTATCTATCTATCATCTGTTTATCTATCTATATATTATCTATCATCTATCTCATCATCTATCACTTATCACTATCTTCTGTCTGTATATACATCCATGGATTCAGTTCTCTATCCAACTATTTACCCATTGTTGACTGAGTCTATCTGTTCTTTAACATCTGTCTATGTATCTATGCATCTGTTAGGTACTGAATTTATGTACAATTCTATTTACACATCTATGTAGGGGGCTGGAGAGATATCTCAGTGGTTAAGAACACTGGCTGCTCTTGCAGAGGACCTAGGTTTGGTTTCCAGCACCTGCATGGTGGCTAACAAACATCTCTAACTTCAGTTCTGGTTCCAGGGGCTCCAATGCCCCCTTCTGGCTTCTGTAAACATTGGACAACATGGGTGCACTTACATACACACAGGCAAAACAATTATATATATAAAATTAAAAATAAAAGCTATGTATATATCTCTATCTGTGTGCCTATATCTATATGTATCCACAGCCATACACACAAGTATATACTGTGTGACTATCTGTGTACCTAAACAGACATACAAGAGTAAGATTGTTTTTCCTTTCCCTGAAACTAGTAATTGCTCCTATCGTAGTGATATTGCCCCATCAGGATCTATGCTTTTTACAGTGTCCCACTGTGTGGACAGACTACCCACAGTCCATTTCTTAACTCAGGCGTATTTAAGTTATTTTTAGTTTCAACTTTTCAGATTATGAGCCATGTTCACCTTTAGAATACATATTCCAGTGAATGTATCTATGCATTTTTACTGGGTGGAATTGCTAGTGCACACAGAGTTAGGGGCCGCTAACAAATGGGTGACTGCCTTAGCCTCACGCCAGGCACACGGGCCTCCAAGTCCATCCCAGGCACACGGGACTCCAAGTCCAAGTCCAAGTCCTAGTCCAAGTTGGCTCTGTAACCTGCACAGTATTTCATGAGTATGTTAGGCATTTCTTGAGTCATTTGCTGTTGATATTTTCCTGTGTTTTTTTTTTTTTTCTCCATGACAAGTAAATGCTGCTGGGAACATTTTCGCACACATTGATTTAGGCACAATATTGAGTCTTTTCTTCTGAATTAAAGTTACTTATTTATTTAATTTGTGTGTGTGTGTGTGTGTGTGTGTGTGTGTGTATGTGCCATAGTGTTTGTGTGGAGGTCAGAAGACAATTTAGGGGAGTTAATTCTCTTCTTTCTCAGGGATCAAACTCAGGACCTGAGGCTTGGTGGCAAGGCCTTTACTTGCTGAGCCATCTTGCAGGTCCTTGAGCCTTGATTCTTAGAAGTAGACTACTGTTTACATTCAAACACTTTCATGTATTCTGCTTGACATCTTTCCTTCTCTAGTCCACACTTTCCATCTTCAATGGTGAGAGAGAGAGAGAGAGAGAGAGAGAGAGAGAGAGAGAGACACTCCATTTTCTTGTCTTACTAACAACACGACTATTCCTACCCAGCCTGGGGTGTCCTACATGTAAAATGAGGGTGACACTGCCTTCCTTCCCAGGCAGTTTGTGGGAGACTCAGTAGGTCACATGTGCACACAGCAGGCTGTGATGCTGGCTCTTGGCACTCAGGATATGCTCTACCATGCATCCACCTTGTCTATATTTTCATGTTGTGGTTTTTACTTTACAAGTGTAGTATAATTAAGACTCAGAGGGAACTGTCTGCATTTGTTATTTTAAACTGTGTATATGTCTATGTGTCTATATGTGTTCAGTTGCCTGCAGAGGCCAGAGGTGTCAGATACTCCTACAGCTGAAGTTACAGGTGGTTGTGATGTGGGTACTGGGAACTGAACTCAGGTCCTCCACAAGAGCAGTAAGCTCTCATAACCTCTGAGCCTTGCCCCTAGCCCCCATTTGTTTATTTATATTTTTGGACACTGGTTTTCATTGTATATTCCAGGCTGGCTTTGAACTTTCTGTCCTCCTGAGGGCATGCAGACATACTCCTCCATGCTTGGCTTCCTCCCTAGCTTTTCCATACTCATTCTGTGATTCCTGATCATTGTTCTCCAAGGCTTTACCCAGAGCTTACTATTGGAAAACCTACTATGAAGTGGAAAAACTATGAGCTTGAGAGCCCTTGCTATTTTTTTTTAAATTTTCACATGTGTATGAATGTATTGTCTGCATGTAGGTTGGTGCACCTGTGTTGTGCAATGCTGCGGAGGTCAGAAGAGGGTGTCAGTTTCCCCGGAACTGGAGTCAAAGACGACTCTCAGCCATCATGTGGGTGCTGGGGATCGAACCCGGGTCCTCTGCAAGAGCAGTCGGTGATCTTAACTGCTAGGCCATCTCTCCAGCCCAAGAGAGCCTTTGCTTTTAAATCTTCTAACTCAGAGGGTCCCTGGCACTGATAATCTCCTCACGTGATAGTCCAGGTAGAAAGGTAATGGAAACTCCAGGCTAATATGGCGCTGAGATTCCAAGAAACTATTGTAGAGTCCTGGTTCCTCACTGGCTGTGTTGACCCTGAGGAGTGGTTTGAGAACTGGGAGTTCCTACAGACTGCTGTTCCCAGTATGCAGTTGCTTCTATGGGCAAGGACTCGATATAGAGTCCAGAAGAATGGCAAACTGGTTTGAGTTAAATTTTGCTTCATAGAGAATAAAGATCAAAAGGATCTAAACGTTTCTGGATTCTTGGCTGGTTTTAGGAATCAACTTATCCAAGTGGTGTTAAAATGCTGCTTTTTTCCCACATAAATTTATTTTTATTTTTTTAACAAATCTAGACCCGTGTTCCCGCCCATTCCCCCACCCTGCAAGAGCTCATGCATTCTGCCAAACATGCTTTTCATCTCTTTCTCAGTCTTTCTCAATATTCTCCATGAGGAAGTTGACTGTTTTGAGCAGAAGTTCACTGTTTCAGTCAGTTCTTTGATGCAGTCCTTTCTGTTGTTGTTGTTGTTGTTGTTGTTGTTGTTGTTGTTTCCAATATGCATTACGCCCAACTGCTTTGGACAAAAGCTCAGGGGTCCCTACACAAGAAATACTTACAACTAGGTAATTGGCACTAGCATCCACAGATGAGGGATACCATTCGTCGTTTGTTTTTCTGGGACTGTGTTACTTCACTCAGCATGATGTCCTCTAGCTCCAGCCATTTTCCTGCAAAGCTCGTGATGTCGTCTTTCTTTACTGCTGCATAGAACTCCATTGTGTAGATGTACCACATTTTCTCTATCCACTCGTCAGTTGAGGGGCATTTAGGTTGGTTCCAGCTCCTTGCTATTGTGAAGAGAGCTGCAATAAACATGGCCGTGCATGTATCTCTGTGGTGGCGTGAGTCTTGAGGGTACATGCCCAGGAGTGGTATGGCTGGGTCGGGTGGCAAGTTCATTCCAAGTCTTCCAAGGGTTCTCCACACTGCTTTCCATAGTGGCCGTACGAGCTTACATTCCCACCAGCAGTGGATGAGTGTTCCCCGTTCCCCACCACCTCTCCAGCAAAAAATGCTGCTTTTATTTTTATGTAATTTTAAAGTTTTATATTATTTTAATTGTGTGTGTGTGTGTGTGTGTGTGTGTGTGTGTGGGCATATGTGTCTGTGTGTGGATCTGTACACATGTAGGTGGGTGCCCAGGGAGGCCAGAAGACGCCTCAGATCCTCCAGAGCTAGAGTTACAGGCAGTCGTGACCCACTTTACATGGTACTGGGAACTAACACCATCTTCTTTTAAGAGCAGCATGCACTCTTAAATCATTGAGCCATTTCTCCAGCCCCCAAATTCTGTTTTTAGATTTAACTAGAACCCAGAACTAGTACTAACCTTAGCATTCAAGGAAAAGTTGGATTCATTCATTTTATAATTAAATTTTTTTGATTTTTAAAACTATTTTATGTGTATATATGTTTTGCCTGTATGTAGGTAAGTGTGCAATGCCCATGGAGGCCAGAAGAAAGCATCCGATCCCCTGCAATTGGAATTAAGGGCAGCTGGTCGCCACTGTGCGAGGAGTGGAAGCCAAACCTGGCTCCGCGAGGGCGGCCAGTGCACCTAACTGTAATAGCATGGATAAGGTATGGCTGTTCCAGAGGGCCAAGGGCAGCATGCCTGGAAAGGCACAGTGCTCTGCAGAGATGAGGAGACATGACACAAATCCAGATCTGCACTGAACTAAATTGGACCAGTCATCCCACCCTTGTCCTATTTCAAACATTTTGGCTACACTTGCCTTTCTCCAATCTCGAAACCTCATTAATTTTTTTTTCTTTTCTTTATTCCATTTGCGTGTGGTGTGTGTGTGTGTGTGTGTGTGTGTGTGTGCACATGTATGTGTGGTATGCATGAAAGTGTGTGTCTTATGCATGAAAGTGTGTGTCTTATGCATGTGCATTCACAGGCATGTGGAGGCCCAAGGTTGACCTCAAGAATCATCCTCCAGCACTCGTCCACCTTATTAATTTAGTCAGGGTCTCTCAGTCAAACCCAGAGTTCCAGGCTATGGCTCTCTTGCCAGCCTGCTTGCTCTAGGGATCCTGTCTTGGCCTTCAGAGGCTGGGGTACAGGAGGGTCATGGTGCCCACCCAACATTTCTGTGGCTTGTGGGGGTCTGCTCAGCTAAGAAGGTTGAAATTTGTAGGAAGGAACTGAGAATGGAGGTGTTTGCCATAATGTTCTCAAAAATGCCTAAAATCTGGGCCAGAGAAATGGCTCAGTGGGTAAAACACCTGCTCCCAAGCCTGACAGCCCAAGTTTAATATCTGAGACACACAGGTAGAAGGAAATAATTGACTCTTCAAAATTGTCCTCTGAACAGCACACGCATATACATACATACTCAAACTAAATAAATATATTGTTAAAAAGAATGTTGCTGGGCATGGTGATGCATGCCTTTAACCCCAGAATTCAGGAGGCGGAGGGCAGGAGGAACTCTGTGAGTGCAAGGCCAGTCTGGTCTATATAACAAGTTCCAGGCTGGCCAGGGCTACATAGTGAAACCCTGTCACAGATACCCAGCACCCTTGGCCTCTCAAAAGGAAAATATCTAAGATACAGTCCTATAAAACAAAATATAACAACGCACGCAAACAAAAATCAAACAGTGACAAGAAAAACCAAAGTGAAGTTCATTTGTTTGACAATTTCTCTGGTGTGCAAATTGTTGCTGCTGAAGGTGCCCTGAATGTGGGGACAGGAAGAAGTGGGGGGACAGGAAGAAGTGGCCTGCAGTAAGGATTGCTTACAGACCGTAGGGAGAGAGCAGGGCCTTGTGAATCTTTTTATTCACATATATACCCACTAGAGGGATTTGGATTATATATTAGTTACATTTTTAGTATTTTAAAGTTTCTTTTATTTTTAAAATATTTTCTTAATTTTTTGATTGTATGTGTAGGAGTGTATTTCTTGCATGTGTGTAAGTGCACCATGTTGTGCAGGGCCCTTAGAAGTCAGAAGAGGTGTGAAAGCCCCTGGAATTGGAGTTGTGGATGGCCATTAGCTGCCACGTGGGTGCTGGGAACCGAACCCAGGCCCTCTTCAAGAGCAGCTAGTGCTCTTCACCACCCTTAGCCATCTCTCCAGCCCCAAATTTTTAGTTTTTTTAAAAAAATTTTTTTTAATTAATTTTATTTATTTCTGTATGTGTATGAATGTACTGTCTGCATGCAAGTCTGTGCACCCATGTCGTGCAACGCCACGGAGTTCAGAAGAGGGTGTCGGATTCCCCTGGAACTGGAGTTCTCCTGGAATTGGAGTTTCAGACAGTTCTCAGCTGCCATGTGGGTGCTGGGGATCGAACCCGGGTCCTCTGTAAGAGCGGTCAGCGCTCTTAACGGCTAGGCCATCTCTCCAGCCCAGATTTTTAGTTTTATAGAAAATGAACTTCCATACTGTTTTCCACAATGACTTTGCCAATTTAAATTTTAATGACTTTATTTAAAAATATATTATTATTATTATTATTATTATTATTATTATTATTTTGGTCTTTTCGAGACACGGTCTCCCTGTAGTCCCAGCTGTCCTGGAATTCACTCTGTAGACCAGGCTGGCCTTGAATTCACAAAGATCTGCCTGCCTCTGCCTCCCAAGTGCTAGGATTAAAGGCATGCACCACCACGCCCGGCTAAAAATATTTTATTATTTTTATGTAGTTTATGTGTATCAGTGCATTGCAATATCTGCAAATGTCTGCAGAGGTCAGAAGAGGGTGCTGTTTTCCCTTGGAACTAGAGTTATGGACAGTTGTTAGCCACCATGTAGGCACTGGGACTCCAACCTGAGTCCTCCGCAAGAGCAGCCAGTGCTCTTTACTGCTGCGCCTTCACTCTAGCCCCCTTAGAGATTTTATTTTATTTTTATTATTTTTTTGGTCTTTTTGAGACAGAATCTCCCTTTTAGTCCCATCTGGCCTGGATTTTGCTATGTAGACCAGGCTGGCCTTGAACTCACAGAGATCTGCCTGCTTCTGTCTCCTGAGTGCTGGGATTAAAGGCATGTGCCACCACACCTGGATAAAGATTTTATTTTATTATTATTTTTTAATTTTTTAATTTTATTTATTTCTGTATGTGTATGAATGTACTGTCTGCATGCAGGTTTGTGCACCCGTGTCGTGCAATGCCGCAGAGGTCAGAAGAGGGTGTCGGATTCCCCTGGAACTGAAGTTTCAGACGGTTCTCAGCCGCCATGTGGGTGCTGGGGATCGAACCTGGGTCCTCTGTAAGAGCGGTCGGCGCTCTTAACCACTAGGCCATCTCTCCAGCCCCCAAGATTTTATTTTTAATACGTGTATATGTGTGTGGATTTGTGTGCCTGAGCGCAGTGCCCACGGAGCCCAGAAGAGGGCATCAGATCCACTGGAGTTAGAGTTACAGGTGGCTGTGAACTGCCTGATAGAGGTGCTGGGAACCAAACTCAGATCCTCTGCAAGAGCCTGAAGATGGTGAACTGTCCATGTTCTCCAGAGGAATCCAGACAGTCCATAGAGGACTGGGCTGAAATGGGTGTGCACAGGGCTGCAGGAGTCCTGTGTAGTTCCTGATATGGCCCTGCTAGAGCTGGCCTGTGCCCCAACCTTCAATCGCCTCTCTCTTTTCCTGCTAACACCTATTTCTGTAAGGTGCAGTTGCAGAGAAGGGGAAACAGTCTTGAGCAGTTGTGGGAATGTACAGCCACCACACAAAACTAAAAATAGGATTGCCATAAGATCCAGACATCCC
The DNA here is from genome assembly GCA_009823505.1 of Rhizomys pruinosus. Classification (NCBI taxonomy): domain Eukaryota; kingdom Metazoa; phylum Chordata; class Mammalia; order Rodentia; family Spalacidae; genus Rhizomys; species Rhizomys pruinosus. The sequence continues at coordinate 54,237 of VZQC01000868.1, read as the reverse complement.
ACGGGAACACATGCAAAGAAATAAAGTGAGTGTGTCCGTGAGATCTAAACTCCACATAAGTCAGTGCTCTTCACAATACCTGTAACCCAAGTAATGGAGCTGTCCATTGATTCACGGAAGAAGAAAAGGTGATAGATATACACAGGATTGTCATCCAGCCATAAAAGGAATGGAGACTTGTCATCTGTGACAGCCCAAATGGGCACGGACGATGCTATATTAACTGAAATAAGCCAGTTAGAGGAGATAGAGCTATCGCTTACACGTGGAAGCTAAAAGAGTCGATTTTATCTCTAAGAGACTGGAATGGTGGCTACCAAAGTCTAGAAAGGGCATGGGAAAGAGGGGAATAGACTGAGGAGAGTTAACAGGTACAGGGTGCAATCAGACGTAAGGCACAACCTCTGTAGCACAGCAGGGTAACTATGGCTGACAATTAACTGTGTGCTTCAAAATGCCCAGTAGAGAGGACTGTGAATGTTCCCAACACAGAAAAACTGACCAACTCTGAGGTCATGGAGGGCCCCTGACACACAAATAGACCTGTAGTGAAATGTCACTCTGTGTGTGTGTGTGTGTGTATGTGTGTGTGTGTGTGTGTGTATACATCAGTTCAGGTGCCTGAAGAGGCCAGAAGAGTGTCAGATCCTTTGGATTTGGGCTTATAGCACTGTGCTCTCAAAACAATAATCAGGTGAACTGATGAATATCATGAGTATCCAGCCCACTCTGTCCATGAAGTCCACTAAGTGCTAATTGAAAATACTTGGGAAGGACAAATAAGATGGCTCAGTGGGCAAAGGCACGTGTTGCCAAGCTTGAGGACCCAAGTTCCATTCCCAGGCCTCACATGGTAGAAGGAAAGAACTCATTTCTGAGAGTTGTCTTCTGACCTCCACATGAATAGCACAGTGAGCTTATTAACCCATACAACATGCATACATACAGTGACGACTGCTGCTGCTGCTGCTGCTGCTGCTGCTGCTGCTGCTACTACTACTACTACTACTACTACTAGATAAAAATGTTGAAAAGAAAATATTTTGGAAAATATTGGTGTCTGTGATGGCTATGGTAGCATGGGTTACTTGAGAGGCTGAGGCAGGAGGATCACCAGTTCAAGGCCAGCTTGTACTACAGAGTGAGTTCAAAGCCAGCCTGGGTAACTGAGACCCAGCCACGAAATAAACAAAACAAAACAGAAAGAGGGCCTGGGTATTATTTCAGTGTCAGAGCACTTGTTTAGTACTCACAAGTCCCTGGGTTCAATCCCTGATACTGCCAACACTGTCTCACAGTCCTTTTTTATTTTCAGTATTCCATCAGTGATAGGCTCTAACAATGATCTTGTAGCATTTACATATTATTAGGTGTTATAAATGGCCTAGAGATTATTTCAAGTGTACAGAAGGGGGCTGGAGAGATGTCTCAGCAGTTAGGCACTCACGCTGCTCCTTCAGAGGCCCTGAGTTCAGTTTCTAACATCTATATGCTGTGGTTTTCAATTGCCCATAGCTGCATCTCCAGGGGAGATGCTCTTTTCTGGCCTCTGAAGGCACCTGCACATGCACACACTTAAATAAAAAATTTAAAAAATTAGAAATATATGGAAGGGGTGGGGCCTAATGTGTGTGAAGCACTGGCTTTGATCCCCAGCATGAAGCTGGGCATGGTCACTCATGTCTGTAATCCCAGCTCTGGGGAGTAGAGGCAGGAGGGTTAGAAGTTCAAGGTCATCTTTGGTTGCATAGAGAGTTGAAGGCCATTTTGGGCTACCTGAGACCATGTCTCAAAAAAGGAAAAAAAGTACATTGAAGGACACCAGTATGTTTTACACAATACAATGCTATCATTTTTTTTTCAGTTTTGCTAATTTGAAAGCAAAGTCTTTATTTCTTTTTTTAATAAAATACTTTTATTGATGTTTTATATATTTCATACATCATTTTTCAGTTCAATTTAGACATATTCCCCCTTTCCCTGACTCCTCACCCCACACCCATTCATGCATTCTGCCATACATGTCCTGCATCTTTCAGTCTTTTTAAGGTTTTTCTCTGCAGAGGTTTATTGTTTTGGGCAGAATTTAACTGTATCAATCAGTTCTTTGACCCAGTCCTTATATTGTTGTTGTTCCCTCCCATTTGTATTGCTTCAAAATATGCCTATATAAACATCACATGTGTACCAGAATTATGTCCTCTGGAAATAAACTGTATGTTAATTCCAAAATATGTTTAGGAAGTCACATTTTTCCCTTTAATTTTATATTACTCTACAATAGGCATACATACCCTCCACTCATATATGGTAATTACAATGTCTGAAAATAAATGATAAGTTAATTCTAGGGCCCACGAAGAGAGTCACATTATAACAAAACAGCTGCTTTCAGATAAAAAGAAATATAACAATAATGTTGCTCAGCTTGCCTTTCAACTGGGGGATTAGGTGCTAGTATTCACCAGTGACAGAATCCATTCCCTGTTTGGGACTATGTTACTTCACTTAGCATAATGGCTTCAAGTTCCATCCATTTACCTGCAAAGTTCATGATGTCATCTTTCTTTACTGGTGCATAGAACTCCATTGTGTAGATGTACCATTTTTTTGTCATCCACTCATCTGTTGAGGGGCATTTGGTTTGGTCCAGCTTTTTGCTATTGTGAAGAGAGCTGTAATAATCATAGATGTGCATGTATTTTTGTGGTAGGATGAGTCTTGTGGGTATATACCCAGGAGTGGTATGCCTGGGTCAGGTGGTAGGCTCATTTTGAGTCTTTTAAGGGTTCTCCACACTGCTTTCCACAGTGGTTGTATGAATTTACATTCCCACCAGCAGTGGATGAGTGTTCCCCTTTCCCCACAACCTCTCCAGCATCTGGTGTCTTTTGTTTTCTTGATCCTAGCCAGTCTTATTGGAGTGAGATGATATCTTAGAGTGGTTTTAATTTGCATTTCCTTAATTATTAATGATGTTGAATACTTTGTAAGGTGTTTCTCAGCCATCTTTACTTCATCTCTGGTGAAGTCTCTGTTCAGCTCTTTACTCCATCTTTTGAGTGACTCCTTTGTTTTCTTACCTGCTTGTGTTTTGACTAGTTTATATATTCTGGATGTTGATGCTCTGTCAGATGTGTCATTGGTGAAGGTCTCCTCCCACTCTGTGGGTTTTCTCTTTCCATCACTCTCTCTCCATCTGTCTATAAATCATCTAATCTATCATTTATTACATGTGAATTTGGGGGTGGGTGCCACAGCACAGCTGGAGGTCAGAGAGCAACTTTGGGAAGTCAGTTATCTCTTTCCATCATGTGGGTACCGGGATTGACCTTGGGTCCCCAGAATTGGTGGCAAGTGCCATTACTTGCTGAGTCATTGTGCCTGGCCTGTGTGCTAATCTATACAAGGGCTTGAGCATCTACAATTTGTGTATCCAATGTGTATCAAGGGATGTCTGATGTAGATCAAAACATCACATTACAGCTCACAAAACATTCAGCTGTTATTATTTGTCAATTAAATAAGATTAAAAAGACTAAAACAGCCAGGCATGGTGGCATGGGCCTTTAATCCTAGCACCTGGGAGGCAGAGGCAGGTGGATCTCTGTGAGTTCAAGGCCAGCCTGGTCTGCAGAGTGAGTTCCAGGACAGCTGGAGCTACAGGGAGACCCTGTCTCAAAAAGACCAAAAAAAAGAAAAAAAGACTAAAACAAGTGGCATCTAAGGGTTGAAATTGGCTCAGTTCTCAAGCAGACTTGGGCAGGAGCTCCAGGTCTCCAGGCAGCTGGTCTTAGATATTTTTCTCCAGAGTAAGGGGAAGATATTTCAGGATAGCGTTTTCCTGAGTTCCCAGGCATGGTGGATTCTCTCTGTCTTCACACACCAAAAGAGAATGCCTACAGCCCAGTTCCTCATGAGCAACCTGGGGCACATCCCTGAGTTCATCTCTGCACCTCTGTGGCCACCGAGGCTTTTCTCTTCACGGAGCCTGTATTTTCCTCTCTGGGTAGCCAGTCCGCCATTCTACCAGGCTCAGGCACTGACCTCTCAGTGTGTTGTGATCAAAGGAGCTGGTGCTGTCCCAACACTTAGGCAACTTCCCAGCATTCCAGGCTGCCTGGGAGGGTAAACAACTCCAGACACTGGCAAGATGGGACAGCATCTCGTCAAGCAGGATTTTGTCAGTGGCAGTCCTGGAAAACGCCCAAGTGCCCAGGGCACTCACGTCCTCCCTCAATCTGTGGAAGTTTTGCAAGACACTATCGCACAAGGAGGGCTGCTGTGTGGCTGTGAGCTGCCAGGCCTTCCCTCCCAACACTGCGCTTTGCTTGATTTTAAAATAGTCCCTCTGGTATTGACACATACATTCACAAGAAAATGTGAACAGGTTTAATAACAGTAATAATCCTAATATTGTTGAGTGAGATGTTTGCTTTCCTCTCCTCTCCCTCTCCTTTCCCTTCTCTCCCCTCTTTTCCCCTTTCCCTCTCCTCCTTCCCCTCCTCCCCTCTCCCCTCCTTCTTCTTTTAAAAAATTCATTACTCAGGACCTTGTTCATGCTAGGTAAGTGCCATACCACCGAAAATACTCTTTTGTTTTCTTTTTTCCACTCTTGGGAACTGTACGCATGGCCTCGCGCATGCTCAGCGAACACACTATCAGAGAGCGGTGTCCTTGGACCTCTTTTCACTTTCTATTTTAAGGCAAAGTCTCACTGAGTTGCTCAAACTTGCTGACCTCAAATTTTCGATCTGGACTGGAGACATGGCTCAGAGAGTAAGAATATTGGCTGCTCTTGCAGAAGACCTGGGTTCAGTTCCCAGCTCCCGCATGGCAGCTAACAACTGTAATTCCTACTGATGAAGCACAAGCAATTAGATATATAGGTATTTAAGCAGCACTAATAGTTATGGTAGGTTACTTTAGCATAGACACATATGTTTGGATGATATGTTAATCTATGAGTTACATTTTTCCCCCCTGTTAAATATGACAGGGTCTTATTGTGGCTTATAACATCTCCTAACCTGTAGAGGATGTAAGCTTGTGGCATCAGCCATGGGTTATTCCTCCAAGGAGAGAGCCAATAGACAATTAGATTTGGGATATACAGGCACATGGCTGCCTCTGCTGCACAGTATTTCCAGGCAGGTGAGGTGTAGCTGGTGCTGACGGTGGAGTCTTGCATTTGATCAACTTGATTGAACAAACAACCTGTCACCCCCCACTGGATGGTGGGGCTGTGGGGGTTTGGGCACAACAGCCTGCAGATTGGTTTTGCATGAAGGATGCCTGTACTCATGGATTATCACTTATAGCTAAAAAATGAAAAAAAAAAAAACAGAAAGATGCAAGACAGTTACGGCAGAATGCATGATCTGGGATGGGGTGGGGGTGGGGGGAAGGGAAAGGGAAATATGCCTGATCTGAATTGGAAAATGATGTACGAAATGCACAAAGCATCAATAAAAAACAAAACAAAACTGTAATTCCTCTGGCTTCAGTCACACAGTAGCTGGGAGTGCCAGGCCTTAGGATAGGCCAGGATTTTGTCACTTTGCAACTCAGTTTTTTTTACAGAGGTGGGTTGATTATCATCAAGGCAAAGAACGCATGTGACATATTTTATATTGGACAAAAGTGTATAGTGCTTTTAATTGATGCATATCATATGTGGTACAGTGTGACATGAATATGAATATGTACTATGTAGTGGTCAGATCAGTGTGACTGGCTTATATATCATATGTGTGGTTAATAAATGACATATAATGACATATAGACACCTACAGTTCATATACACTAGGTCTGCGCACACACACAGAGGCTGGAGGAATGTCCTGCTCTGTTGCTGTCCATGTCACTGCCTGGGGGCAGGCTGGCAGCCAAGAAGCCCCATTGATCCCCCATATCTGTTCTGGGGGGTTACAGGTGGGTGCATGACTGTTCCTAGCTTTTGATGTGGGTGCTGAGATTTGAACACAGGTCCTCACACTGCTGTGGCATTACTCTTGAGGATGGTGCTTTCTTATCTGACCCTTGCTTACCTGAGGGTACTCTTTCTTTTCTCACAGAATTTGAAACATAGAACTTGAAACTTATTAACAACTGTGCAATAATTGCCTAAGAGAAAACAATAATTTTAAGGGAAGCTGAGGGAGTTCTCTCTTATCTCCATTGGTCCATACCCATGGAGTCAGGTCAGTGAATAAGAGAGAGGGACTTGCCCCTCCTCCCCTGATCGAGAAGGTCACCCAAAGCTTCTCTACTCTGGGGAGCCAAAACAGACCCCAGGCAGAGGCAGTTTCCTCTCTGACTTTGGACAAGTACACCTTTCCTTTGTGGCCGCTGTCTCCATTCTGTTACGTCTCTTGGGCAGCTGCATGTTCCAGTCTCTATGAATTTGCTATAGAGTGAGTGTTGGTGGGGGACAGGTTAGGGAGATGGCTTGGGGGTGAGGTAAGAGAGCTTTCTGCACAAGCTTGAAGATTTGAGGTTGACCCCTAAGCACCCATGTAAAAAGCTGAGTGTGGCTGCCTTCTGGGAACCTCAGTGCTGTGGGGGTGGGAACAGGAGGGTCCCTGGGGCTTGCTGGCTGCTAGGCTGGCTCTTGGCTTAGAGACCCTGTCTCCAGGGAGAGAGGCAGAGTGATAGAGCTGGATGCTAATGCCTTTTCACTTCCACACATGCATGGGAGCATACATGCCCACAGAACACAGACACATATATGACACACATAACACACACCACATATACATATAGACCACACAACACAGACACATATATGACACACATAACACACACACCACATATACATATACATAACACAGACACATATATGACACATATAACACACACCACATATACATGTAGACCCACACAACACAGACACATATATGACACATATAACACACACCACATATACATACACACCAACACAACACAGACACATACACAACAAACATAACACATAGACATACACACCCACACAACACAGACACATACATGACATACATAACACACACACCACATATATATATACACCCACAAAACACAGTCACATACACAACACACATAACACACACACCACATATACATACACACACAACACAGACACATACACAACACACAAAACATACACACTCCACATGTAGATATAAACCACACAATACATCACAGACACATACACAGCACACATAACATACACACACCACAGGTACATCACACCACACAACACACCTATACACACATATACCACACAATACACCAAATATAGTCACATCACATGATGCACCACATACAAACAACACAATATACCAAATACATGCACACCACACACACACCACACAGTACAGTACACACACATGCAAAATGTTAGATTTTGGAGAGGGAAAAGGAAGGGGTCGGCAGCATATGTTAGATTTATTTCAAGATGGAAAAGGAAGTTTAGAGTTAAGGAGACCCAGAAGCAGACCTTGGGACTGGGAGGCAGCGAGAGGGTCAGAGATTCAGTCTCTTTTTGAGGAACTCAGACCTCTGAGGACCTTTATACTTTGGGCCCAGTCAGAATGTGTTTGATGCTGAGCCCTGGTGTCTTTGCATAGGTAAAGTCTTTGGTAAGATAATTCCCTTGGACCAGACAGGCAGGTTAGGAATGTTACACCATCTAGCTGTGAGTGAGTGGCTGATAAGTCAATCTCACATCAATTTGGTTGGGGTTTTATGACCTGATAAGCTTATGACTCCTCTGCTATTCGCAAATACTATCACAAAAGAAAAAGAAAAAAATGTGTCTGAGTGTGTGCATGTGGAAAGATGTATGTGTGTGTATGTGTGTATGTGTATGTATGTGTATGTGTCTATGTGTGTGTATGTGTGTGTGTACAAGGTCTGAGGTTGGTGCTACAAGCCAGCCTCCATCACTTTTCCACCTTACTCATTGAGGCAGGGTCTCTCAATCAAACCCAGAGCTTAAAGATATGGGTTGTCTTACTAGCTAGCCTGCTCTAGGGATCCTGTCTCTGCATTCTGAGGATGGAATTATTGGAAAGCTGCCATATCCATACCCAGCATTTACTTATGTGTGTTTCTGAGGATCCAAACTCCAGTCCTCAGGGCTGCGTGGCAAGTGCTATCTTTCCCCACCCCACAGCTCTTGAATTCATCCTGTCTTCTCTATCATCACCCTCCTATCCCAGTTGAGATGTTCACTGCCCTTGACCTGGGAGACAGCTACGCACTCCTAGTACATCCCACTATGTATGTAGTTATGTGATGTGGACAAATCCCTCTGGGCCTGCAGGATACTGGCTTTCCTCGGGGCTCTTGGCTCTGGTCCTCCTTGGGTAAGGAAGTGGCCCAAGATATGAGCAACGAGCTGAGCCAGTTCTTCCAGGGAAGACCTAGTTTATGGCCCTGGGGATGCAATGACTTCAGAGCAGTTGACAATGGCTGTGAGAGTGGTGCTTGTTAATGAGGCACCAGAGGCAAATAGAAGAATAATTACCATGTTACCATGTGTTAGACAAGCAGACATGGTGATTGTGGTTATTCTTACAACAAGAGCTGCAAACATGTTTGTATGATCAGAATGGATGAGGACAGAGGTAGGAGAGGATGAGGGAGCAGGAATTGTGGTAAGCATGAAAAAAGAATCTGGATGGGAAATCACCACTGGAAAAGGGTTCCGGGGGAATTGTGGGCACAAGACCTTTCTCTGGAGAGATGGTGCAGGTCTTCCATGACTGACAGCTCTATGCCAATTGATAGGGCAGCTTCATAAAGCCGGGTGTGGTGGCACACACCTTTAGTCCTAGCACTTGGGAGGCAGAGGCAGGCGGATCTTTGTGAGTTCAAGGCCAGCCTGGTCTACAGAGAGAGTTCCAGGACAGCTGGGGCTACAGGGAGACCCTGTCTCAAAAAGACCAAAAAAAATTAAAAAAAATAAAAACATACTTTAAAAATTATTTATTATTTATTTGTAAATCTTAGTCAGATTTTTGTGCACTCCACTCACACCCCTTTCCCCATCGGCACCCTCCCACAGCCCCTCCTCAGCTGGAATTTATGAATTCTGTAACTTGTGTTAAGGGCTGTGAAGTCAAGTTTGTGTCCCCAGATGTCCCTCAATGCAAGTTTATTCTCTTAGGTCTAGTCCTTCCTTTAAGATTAGCTCTTTTCACCCAACAGTAATCAGTTGCCAATAATTCTTCCAACTAAGATTTGGGCCTGCTGAGCATTTCTACAGTTCTGTGCTGGGTTTTTATCTGAGTTTGTGTCATTTTATATATGCTGACCCCATTGCTGTAGGTTCATATGAGAAATATCCCAGAAGCCCATAGGACTCTATTTCCACATGATCATGGACCTCCTCCCTGGCTCTTACAATCTTTCTGCCCTCTCTTCTGCAATGGTCCTTGTGCCCTGGGTGGGTGGAGTTTAATATAGGAATCCTGTCCAAGGACTTAATCTTATTCTCTATGATGTGGCCATTTGTGTCCTTTTGTGTTTCTGTTCCACAAGCCTTAGGTGTAGCAGTTGCATTGTAGATATGTTACTTGGGCTTGTGCAAGTAACATTCACAGACAATCTTTGTGTATGACCGGTTGTGGAACTCTGAAATAATCTCTATCTGTTTCAAAAGGAGCTTCTTTGATGAGTGGTGACTGGGATATTTGTCTGTAAATATAAGGATACATATTTTGCACATAGTGAGAAATTACATTTGTCTAGGGGTGTGACAGTCTTGGGTTTTCTCTAAGATCTCGCCATCCTTGTGTATTTGGCTATTTTTACTGTACCACATATGAGTTTCTTCCCATTGAGTATGCTTTAAGTCCAATTAGGTAGCTCTTAATTATCCTCAAGATGAAAGTGCCCCAATATAGTTTGTTGTGATGATAATTGATGTGGTTATTAGGCCTTAAAGCTGGGGTTGGACCAATGATTTATGTTCTTTCTTAGCAGCTTGTGTAGTGCTCTCCAAAGCGATGACAGCTAGCCGTCAGGGGAAGTGGCTTCCAGGTCAGTTCCAGCTCCATTGCTCCAAATCCTGTGTCAGAAGTATGTCCTGTCTTTAGCAATAGGTTCTACCTTCAATTCTGGAAGGCAATCAAGGGCTGTGGCAATAGCCTGTGTAATTTTGGGAGTCTCTTGGACTACCCTGGCCAATGACTCACAGGAAGGTTTCTCCTGTCTGGTACTATTTGGTGTTATGTAGCCCTCAGCTATATACATGGATTCATGTAGAGATAATGTATGTGTTATTATTCAGCAGGTTAAAAACAGGCATTTTTACATCATCATTTTATGGCTGACAATGAGCCCTATGCTTCTCATCACAATGGGAATGTTATCCCAGGAAGATTCTTTCTTGAGTTCATTTGATCATGATAGTTTACAATAGGTTTCATTATGGCATTCTCACACCTGTCATTCTAATTTGCTTGTATGTGTCCCCCATGACCCTCTCATCCTTCCACCCCACATCCCCTGATGCTTTTCTTCAACACAAACAGCTTCCCTTCTGATTTCATATCATATGTGTGTATGTATGTGTGAATGTGTATCTGTGTGTACATATCACATGAGAAGAAAATGTGAGTTTGTCCCTTTCTTCCCCATCCCTTCTTGTTACCCTCCTCTCCCTGTGAACCCCTTTCTTCTCCTAACAGTACTCCAACTTTTCATTTAAATCCAGGTGATAGGAAGTGTGTGTGTGTGTGTGTGTGTGTGTAAGCCAGAGTAGGATATGGGTGTCCTGCTGCATTACTCTCCAAGTTATTCTCTTGAGACAGAGGCTCCCACTGAACCTGGAGCAAGGTTGTTGGCCAACAAGCCCCAGCCATCCTTGATTCTCTTCTCTGCCCTCCAGGACACTAGGTTTACAGCTGTGTGAGTGGCCACACCCAGCTTTTAATAGGGTTCAGGGATCCAAACTCTGGTCCTTGTGCTTGGGCAGCAGACGCTGTCACCCACCGAGTCATCTCTTCAGTCCCAATAGGAATTCTGGAATCTCAAGAGGATCCACAGAGGAGCAAGTAGAGAGCAGGTGAGACATGGGAGAAAAAAAATATGGGAGGTGGAGCAGGTGTTTCACATGGCAAAGAGGATGAAAGGCCACCATTAGGGAAAAGAGTCCCAAGGCTCTGAGAAGGCAAAGCCCAGAATTGTGTAGGAGAAGAGGACAGAGAAAGCTAGGCATGGAGAAGTACATATGCAGGCAGATGTTCCAGACATAGACCCCATAGCACCAGACTCTGTTTATACTGGCAGGGAGGGAGGATCTCAATGCTATTATACCCCAAATGCCTTTTCCATCTTGAGAATGGGTTTTAACATTTTATTTTTATTTTATTTTTTTCTTTTCTTTAACATTTTAAAAGTTACATTTATTACTTTTTATGTATGTGTTGGGGGGTGCATACATGCCATGCCATGTATGTGGAAGTCAGATGACAACTTGTGGGACAGTCTGTTGGTTCTCACCTTCTGTCATGTAGGTCCTGGGAATCAAGGTCAGGGCACAGGCTTAGTGGCAGCTGCCTTCATCCAGCCTGGAATCTTTTAGGTAGAACATCCCTTGACTTCCTCTCCTTTCATCCTTGCCTCCCCTCCCCTCCCCTTTTTTTTCCTCCCCCTCTTCTCCCTTCCCTCTTCTCTCTCCTTACTGCTTACATTTACTGTCTACCTAGTATGTTCCAGGCATGGTGACCATAATAGAGAACAGGTGACCACATTTCTGAGACCTAATCTCAGAAGCAACCTCTTATGGCTGAACATGGTGCTTGGGTTTGTAATTCAAGCACTTGTAAGGTGGAGGCAGGAAGATTACAGCAAGTTTGAGGCTAGTCTGGTCTACATAGGAGACTCTGTTTCAGAGGAGAAGAGGTGACATCACATCACTTTTGCCCTGTCCTTCATTGGAAGCAAGTCACTGTGTCCCACGGAAGGCTGGAGGCTGTCACAGAGACACGAGCATTGGAAAGTAGACACCAACAAGAAGCCAAGAGGCCACCACAGAGGAAATCCTGCAACCAGTTACTGCTAAGAAAAGCTATATTCTCCCATTTGCAAGGTTGTAGAAAAAAAGAAAATCTATATTCTTATAACTTTCTGTATTCCTATATGATCTCCTTTTAAGCTTAGAGTATTTGGAAGTTTCCTTTGTTTCACTGACCAGGTAGGTACCTTGAAATGTAACCCGGAAGCTTTGCTTCTCGGTGTTTTATTGCTGTGTGGCTTTGTCACTCCCTGAGGTATTTCATTACTCTGTAATATCTGGAAGCCCTGTGATGCTTTCATGCACTATGACACACTGTTGATAAAGACATAAAACTCTGAGAATGGCAAGTTCACCAAATGGTTTAATGAGGCACCTGGTCCAATTAGCCCACCCAAGAAAAGTGTATATGAAACATGACGGATTTAAACTTTTGCTGGTGATATCTGTTTTTGTGAACTGTGATGACTATTTGACCAGGTCCTAGCCTAATTAACATTGTCAAAAGGCAGCAGATGTTCTGCCCAAAGCCTGGAACATCTACTTTGTAAACTATCATGATCCAGTGAACACAGGAAGGAATTTTGAGTGAAAAGAAGCATAGGGCTCAGTGTCAGCCATAAAATGATGATGTAAAAATGCCTGTTGAATCTCCATCTGTATTTCTGTTTGAAGCCCAGAGAATCATGCAGTCGAGAAGGGAACACACAGATTTTCCAACTCTCTCCTGGTGACTGCTTTGTCTCTCCTGGTGACTGCTTGGTCTCTCTCTCCTGGTGACTGCTTGGTCTCTCCTGGTGATTGGTTGGTCTTTTTAGCTGATTGAAGATTTTTTCCATCACACCACAACACATTGAAGCTACAGGGTATCAATTAATAAGCTGGTGGTACCATTAGGAACAGAATCTCAATCAAAAGGGAAGAGAGAGAGTAGACTAGAGACGGCCTGGGGCTCGTGGGGTGTTGTGCGAGACTTTTCCTGGGGACAGATGACATATGTCTACTCACCTCAGATAGGAAACCGATGACTGACCAAAGTAACAATCACACCAAAGTCTACCTTTGTGACTCTCATTGGGGTTACCTATGGAGTATGTGGTTACACCCAGGGCCAGAGACAACTCAAAGCCTTCTTCATCACAGCACTCCCCAGCATGGGTGACATTTCAGAACACTGCAGTCCTGGAGTCCGTACAGGACTTGCACACAGCTCCACAGGGCAGAGAATCTCCTCTCTGTATCTCAGCCCCTTCATCGGCCAATGTGTGTTTCTCCCAACCTCCCAGGGCCTTCAGGGAGAGGCCCTGGTGAATCTTGTAAGTTTCAGCTTCTCAGACACGTGAGATCTGTTTACCTGTTTTTCCTTCCTGGAGGCAGTGTTTTACCTGGAAGGAAATTGTTGTATATCATTGAGAGGGATGTATAGGCAGATGTCAAACAGTATGAAATTTTATTTGTAATTTCTGGGGTCTAGGGTACAGCACAGGACCTATATTTTACTGTACTATAGACTTGAACAATTCTTTTAGTGGTGCTGGGGATGGAACCCAGGCTCTGATGCGGGCCAGGCAAGTGCTCTACCATTGAGCTGTGCACTCCTAGTAAGTCTTGGGAGCTCAGCAGGTAAGAACATATGCTGCGCAATCATGAGGACCAAGATAACAAGCTGGACATCTTGCAGACAGCTGTGACCCCATCTTTAATGTGAGCTGGGACTTGCTATGGTGAGGTGGAGCTGGGACTTGCTGAGAAAATGTGAGCTCCCAGTTCCGGGAGAGACCCTGCCTCAAAGGACTAGACAGGCTGGTAGAGGAACATACCAGACCCTCTTCTGATGGCAGCATGCACAGACAGGTGCACACAGCCTCAAATACATGTGTATATACACAGATTTATGCAGATAAATATTTAAAAAATGGCAAGTCTTTTTATAATTTAAAAATATTGCTCAGTGTACATATTTACAGGGTTCAGTGAGGTGATTACACACACACACACACACACACACACACACACACACACACACAGCTTGAGCTGATCAAATTCAATCCCCCCTTTCCACCTGGCCTGGTCCAGTAAGAGGCTATGGTAGAGTGCTCTAACCTCACAGGGAAAATGAAGCAAAGTAGAAAGTGAGGTAGAGGAGCGCTCCGAGGGTGGGTGAGGCCAGGTGGATGAGGCCACAGCTGTTTCATGGGCAGATGTTCAGCTATGGATGCAGCAGATGCATATGTTATAACCCTTCAGCTTGTTGCATGTCAATTAAACCTTAAAAGAGTACTTCAGAAAAGCAAATATTATCAAAAAGTGGGCACTGAGTTTTGGTTAGTTTAGTGTCTGAAGAATAACTCTTACCAAAGAGATCTGTCTTCACTTAACATGGAACCTGAGTGGTCCTTCTTTCCCTACTTTCTCCCTCTTCATCAAACTCTTCTCTCTCAGACCTTCAGCTCCTATTTCTTTTTTTTCAAAAATTTTATTGTCTCTCTCTCTCTTTCTCTCTCTCTCTCTCTTTCTCTGTCTCTTTCTCTGTCTCTCTCTCTCTTTCTCTCTCTCTCTTTCTCTCTCTCTCTCTCTCTCTCTCTCTCTCTCTCTCTCTCTCTCTCTCTCTCTCTCTCTCTCTCTCTCTCTCTGACTGAGGTGTGTGGACATTGGAGGACAACTTTGTGGAGTTAATTCTCTCCATCCACCTTTCTGTGGGTTCTTGAGGGTCAATCGCAGGTTGACAAGCTTTATGCACTGAGCAACTTAACTAGCCTCTTCTGTGGAAGATGGAGAAACTGAGGCATGAGACCTGCCATGCACAGAAAAGCTTATTCATGCTCACAGGCTGAGCAAAGTTTTGAGCCTGAGCCCAGTTTTTTTTTTTTTTTTTACAGATTTTATACTCACTAGTGAGTGGGTTTTTACATTTCAGCCTATGTTGCTGTAGACCTGGAGACCAGGCATGGGATTGGGGGGTGCGGAGGATGAGGGACCTGATAGGAGGGTTGACCTGGTAGGGAACTACAAGGGTGAAACTCCCTATGAGTATCTTACAGAAGCAGAAGCAGAGTTGGGAAAACTCTGGGAAACATCTGCTGTTTAGTTAGAGGAGGAGGCCTCCATGCTGCCTTCAGCTACAAGGGTGAGGCAGCTGGTTCCTAGAACAGTCTTTCCCTTCATGAGTGGGAGGTGTTGATGCTGCCCTTCCCACAGTACCCTCAGGAACCCCATCTCCCTCCTTTGAGACAGGGTCTCTCATTGGCCTGGACCTCATCCATTAGGCTAGGCTGGCTGGCCACTGAGCCCAGGAATCCAGCCATCTCTGCCTGCCCAGCTCTAGGGTTTCAAGCCTACCGTGCCCAAAATGTTTAGTGGTTCTCGGGACTGAACTCACGCTTTTGTGCCTGTGAGGCAATGCTCTTGTTTTTTGTTTTTTCTGTGTGCGTGGCCCATGTGTGTGTGCACGTGTGCCTGCGTGTGAACATGTGGAGGTCAGAGGAGGACCACCGATAAGGCCGACAACCCACTCCTCCTGCCAGGACACCATCTGCTGTTCTTGCCTCATTACCGGAGCTTGAGCAGATTCTGTGTTTTGTTCATAGCAGCTCCAGGAAGGGGCCGTGTGTTTCCCAAGGAAGCTTTAGCTCGGACCCCACAGCTGTGGTGCTCTCTTTATTTCCACCTCTGTATAACCTACAATTCCTTCCCCTCCTTGCCCAACTTTCGTTCACAAGCGAACATTGCTGCTCCCTGCCACTCGGTCTGCTGAAAGCTCTGGCTCTGCTCACTCATCTAAACTTTATTCTTTCTCTGTTCTAAATCTAAAGAGGATGTTGAGTGTCTCTCTCTCTCTCTTCCTTGAGACTGAGCTCACACTGAACCTGAAGCTTATTCATTTTGGCTGGGCTGGCTGGCTACTGAGGTCCTGGGAACCAGCTGTCCTCTCTTCAATGCTGGGGTCACAGCAGCTGAGACCATGCCTGGTTTTGACAAGTACTTTTACCAACTGAACCATTTCCTCTACACACACCTCCATGTTTCTTTTTACAAACTGAGATTAATAACAAATAAATAAACAAATAAATAAACAGATTTTTGCAGCACTAGGGTTGGAGTCTAAGAGATGATGATGTTACATAAGATATTTACCACTGGGCCACATCCCCTGGCAAAATTAGCCAACTGGAAGGAAACAGGTCAGTGACACCTAGTACCAGCACCACCCCTTTCTAACTCTTAAACATTTGCATAATTTCCAAATAAACCTCACACTCATTAAACAGTCTCACCCTTTCTCCCCTCCCCCAGGCTCCTGATGGCTACCTTTTGTCTATGCTTTGCCTGCTAGGGACTGCCACAGTTTGGATACGGACTGACCCCCAGAGGCTCAGTTCTCACCCCAGCAATACCGGGAGGGTGGAGCCTCTGCTAGTTGGGCTGAGCTTAATTCATTCTGGATGTGTTAAGGGGGACTGTGGGACCCTCATTTTCCCCTTTTGCTCTTGATCCTGAAGTGAATGTGCCTCCTCTTCCACATGCTTTTTGCCATGGGCTCTAAAGTAAAAGCCAGTTGACTATGGACCAGAGCCTCCAATACCATGAACTAAAATAAGAATTACATATTTATTTCCTTCTTCCTTCCTTCTGTCCCTCACAGTGCTCCTTTTTCTCCTTCCCCTCCTCCCTCCCTCCTCCTCCCCTTCTCTTTTCTTCTCTTCCCTTCCTCCCTACCCTCTCCTCTCCTCTCTCCTTTCCTCCCTCTCCCCTCCTCCTCTCCCTTCTCCTCTCCTCCATCCCTTCCTCCCTCCCCTCTCCTCTCTTCCCTTCCTCCCTCTCCTCTCCTCCTCCCCTTCTCCTCTCCTCTCTCCTTTCCTTCCTCTCCCCTCCTCCTCCCCCTCCGCCCCTTCTCCTCTCCCCCCCATCCCCTCTTTCCTCCCTCCCCCTCCTCCTCTCTTTTTCTTCCCTGGGCAACAAACCTTCCTCTCCTCTTCCTTTCCTGCGCCTCCCTCCCTTCCTCCCTCCTCCCCTCTCTTCCCTCTCCCTCATCAACCTTCTCGCTCCTCGACATCGCCTTCTTCTCACTTCTCTGCCCCCCGTTTCCTCCCTACCCCTCTTCCTCTCTCGCCCATATCCTCCCTCTCCTCTCCTCTCCTCCCCCTTCCTCTTTCTCCTCTCCTCACTTTTCTCCTTCTGTTCTTTCTTCTCCCTCCCTCCTCTTCCATTTAATTGTCAGAGATTTCTCAGTGTGCCTCACGATTAGCTCAAAACTTCCGGGCTCCAGTTGGCATTTGCAATTTCACCCTTTAGGACTACAGGGCCTGCGACCTAGCAGATAGCGCAGCTAAGCCGTTGTTGCCGACCGTTCCTGGCTGCCTGCTACTGGCTAGCTCTCCTCGGGGGTCATGGATTTCTGCAGAGTCCTCTTGGCAGGAAAAACACAGTGAAGTTTGAACAGCGTGCAGAAATGAAAAACTAAGAGAAGTTTTCCAAATCTGCAGAAACTTTATTGAACAGGGGCAATGATTATATAGTAGTCATAGGAGAGGGCAGAACAAAGGATTTTGCAAAGCTTTACAATTACATATGTAGGTAAAAAGTCAAGATTTACACACTAACTAAAAAGCTCAGAGCACTCAGAGCAGGAAACTGAAACATCACAAAGTTTGGTTAGGAAATAAACTTTCCTTGAAGTAAAATGTAGAAATCTTAAAACAACCTTTACTGAGGAAATACCATCTAAGAACAGAAAAGAACATCAATAGTTTACAAGCTATAATTAAAAAGTCATAGCTCACAGAGAAGTAACTACAAAGTTCTATAACAGCAGATATTGGTCTTATGTCTCATTTGAGGGCTAGAAAATGGTAAATACATTCCTAAATTAAGAGTTTCTTTTAAGCTCTTCTATTTGAAGTAAAACCCTTATTCCTATAATGTCCTAAATTAGCTATTTAGCTTTTTCTAACTCTGACTGCTAATCTAAGGGTTAAATTTTTACTGAGAACCAAGAGCTGTCCCACTGTTTGCTCCAGCTGACAGCTTTGTTTTTTGTCAGATAGTGGCTGGTGTAAGGAGACCTAGCCTCTGCCTTGCTTTACTGGGAGTGTTAAAATCCAGAGGGCCATCGTACCTTGATTGTGTGTGCGTCTCAATGCATCTTTTTCCATTCCTCAGCAGCATTTTATAAGGAACATTCTAAGGTGCTCAAGAGAGATTACAAGACAAGTCTAGGATCTGGTCCTAAGGACTCTCTTTACCTCGCTACTGTTACCTTCTTGCTTATCCTGACAAATAGAAAATAGAATAGGAATAAACATAAGTTTTGAAACGACTTTTTTTAAATAAGTTTCTAAATATATATTTTGTACAAAATTAACAAATCTAGACCGTGTCCCGCCACGCCTTGTCCCCCACCGCACAGAGCTCATGCATTCTGCCAAATGTGCCTTTTCATCTCTGATTTCATCGAGTTCTTTCTCAAAATATTCTCCATGTGGAAGGATTGGACTGTATTTGAGCAGAAGTTCCACTGTTTCAGTAAGTTCTTTTGATAGACATCCTTTCTGTATTGTGAGTGTTGTAAATTGTTGATTTCCACATATGCATACCATCGTCTCACCATCACCTTCGCCAGTGTGGACTTAAAATCTCAGGAGGCCGTTGCACGGCAGAAAATACAAGTACTTACAACTAGGTAATTGGGCCACNTATTTGCTTTATTGGTTTAGTGGCCCTTGGTAACACTCTCTGGTATTCCAGAGGCCATCTGTACACTTGCATGTGTGGTCTCAATGCATCTTTTCCATGTTAACATCAGGTCTTCAGCAGCAGGGCCTTATCGCCTCTCTTCTTGCAGGTATCCCAGTTTAGAGGCAAGGAGCCTTTACCTTTTGTGGGACCTTAGATCCCCTGGCCAACATCTCCCTGGTGGAATAATCCATTACTGATGTCAGAGCTCCTGTATTGATATATTTTGCTTAAGCGCATAGTTTAAGGACTTTAGTGTTATATTTGGTTCTGAACAGAGAGTAATCCTTTTCACAGTTCTATGTCTATTAGTCAATTAAAGAAGGCAGTTTTACCAGTTTTATAAGAGATTACCTCTATAATAGTTGTCTCCAATTTACAGTTGGACAAAGAGGTAGATAAGACATTCCTCTTGTTAAAGCCTGGATTCTAACACTCTCCTTCCCCTTACCCATCCCCTTCCTTTACACAACAGTCCTCCTTCACCTTTCATGACCTCTCTTGCCCTCCCTCCCTTTAGACACCGTCTTCTCTCCACATGTGTGGTGTGACAGTGTTCATAGGGAGATGCGAGTAAACATTTACTTATCCGAGATAGGGAACAGATGACAAACTGAAGCAACAGCACCAGTAGAGTCCAACCTGGTAAACCAGGGAGTTTACCGCAGCTACTTATGGGTGCAGAGAGGACCAAAGGCAGATATGTCTCAGAAAGGCCAGTCCAGCAGGGACAGGGAGACTCTCCTAGGCAGCTCCTGCAGGTGGAGCAGGGAGTGCTGAGGAATGGGTTCCAGTTTTTCTCTTCAGGTGATAAAAGAGTTTGGAATTACATAAGGTAATTTCACAACCCTGTGGGCATACGAAATGCTATTGAACTTAAAGTGGCTGATTTATGCTATGTGAATTTCATCTGTTAATAAACAAAGGAAAGTATGCACTTTCCCCTTCCCATTTAGGTAGACCTCCTTACATGTTGGTACCAGAATGAGCAACACATAGCATCACCTTAGTGGCCCTTACAGAAAGAAACAGGGACTTAAAAAATCTTACCCAGGTTTATAGATCAGAAGCCCAAGCTCAGAGAGATTAAGTAAGTAGCCCAAGACAACCCAGCAAGAAAGAATCAAGCTTAGGTATACATCTTTTCCTAGACAAAGCTGTGCCTCTCTCCCTCCCTCTCTCTCTCTCTCCCTCGCATCCTCTCCCCCTCTTCCTCTCCCCGACATCCTCTCTCCCTCATCCTCTTTCCCTCATCTTCTCCCCCTCATCCTCTCCCTCCATCCTCTCCCTCCATCCTCTCCCCCTCATCCTCTCCCCCTCAATCCTCTCCCCTCCATCATCTCCCCCTCCATCCTCTCCCCCTCCATCCTCTCCCCC
>VZQC01000868.1:0-30000 GCA_009823505.1 Rhizomys pruinosus | reverse complement strand
TTTGCCTGCTGGAGTTTTCATCCCTCTAGGTTTTCACCTCCTTGGAGCTTCCTCCCACGAGGAACCTGCCTATCAGAATGTCAGAATGCCTGAAAGCCTTCGCTGCTCTATCGATGTCTGCAGACCACCACAGAAGTTCACAAGTATTGATCGGGTGGTCTCAGGTTTCTTGTAGTGAATAGGGGAATGCACAATGTGGGACTGTGACTAGTGAGGCCTGATCCTTATGTCCTTAGTAAATCTCCTTGGGCTGGGGCCCAAGGAGATGGCTCGCTCCATGGTTAAGAGTGTATACTGGTCATACCAAAGAGGACCTGAGTTTGGTTACCAGCACCACATGGAGTGGTTCCTGACTGCCAGAAACTCCAGTTTCAGGGATTCCGATGCCATCTTCCAGATTCCATAAGCACATGCACACACAGGCACACATAAGTACACATAATTGAAAATCATAAAAACAAATCTTAAAAAATTTTCCCCTGGGTTGTGTGTGCATCCTCCCAGCCATCTTGATTAGAGGAAACGCCCTGCAGGCACTGACCTGGTTCAACCTGCGATGCAGATCCTGCGATAGAGAGGGCGTGGTGTAGTTGCAAAGAACACCCCAGTTCTCTGTGAACCTCACACCCCCCTCCATCCTCTAGGAAGAGCAGGCACAGCGCAGCATGGAGAGTTCCAGAGCTCACAGGAAGAACGGAGCCATGACCAGGTGCAAGCAGGGCAGGCTTTCTGCAGGAGGCCTCCCTGAGCCTGCTCAAAACCAGGATCTGCAGGGACTCAATCTGTGGCCCGCAAGGGCAGCACCCACGCCTGCTCTGCTCACTGCTGCCACCTGCCTAGTTCAGAGCTGGTGCTCTTTGTAGGGCCAGATCAGAGGGGCTCTGCTAAGCCTGCAGGCTCCGTAGCTCTGAAGGAAGGGACCAGTTTTGCTACCTAGTCTGTGACCTTGGGCAGGCGGCTTAACTTCTCTGTGTCTCAGTTCCTCTACTGTAACTCGGAGCTGCTATTAACATCTTATGTCACTGTTCAAGTTATGCTACTGACTTACCGATATTCTTACCACAGCATTTGAAATAGTGCCTTACTTGGTGTCCTCATTTTACAGACAGGAGAGAAACCACACAGCTTGAAATTAGGGGCCTGGGATTTGAATTCCAAAGATCTGATACTAAATCCACCTTGTTAACTACAGGAGACAGGAGATATTGCAAGATGCCCAGTAAATGACAAAATAACTCTGCTAGAGGGCGCTTTGAGGAACATTGGTCAGGGGAGGGGAAGCCATTTACTTGGGAGACAAGCTGGTTGCTGTCACTTAGGGCCGAGGTGGTTGCGCGGATCCCAGTCCTTGACCAGGGACTGAACCTGCTCTTAGCAACGTGTGGGTGCTGCTGGCGCAGGCGCACCAAGTCGTGGTCCACGTCATTCCGATCTTCTTGCAATTGAGGCTCCAGGCGAGGTTATCGCGCATGGTGTGCAGCTCCTCCAAGTTCTTTTCCATGTGCAAGTTGTGTCAGCTTGTCCGTGCCCTGGAGAGGGGGCAGGGTCGTGGTGAGGAGGGCGGGGTCTCGGGGCGGAGAGGCGAGGCTTTGCTGGGAGGGGTGGATTTGAGCTGGGGAGGGCAGGTCCATGGAGGGGAACCTGGCCCTTGGTTTGGGGTGGCGCTTTAACCCGAGAGGACAGGTCTGTGCTGTGGAGGGGCAGGGCCGGCTGGAGAGAGGTAGGGTCTGCGGAAGGACAGGTAGCCAAGCCCAGATCCTTTAGTCTGCGCTACCTGGAGCCAGGACTGGTGGAGAATAGACGTGAAGAAAGACAGGCTCTGTGTGAATGTGTGCGCGCGCGCGCGCACGCTGCTCTTAGCCTTGGGCTAGGTATGCAGAAGGGCTTGCTTGGGAAGAAGCTCAGCTGAGGACGTAGACCTCAGCTGCAGGGCCAGGGTTGTGTGGAAAAAAATCTATGCCTGCGATGGACGAGGGAACCGACCAGGAAGACAGATCAGATGGGGCCTAAGAGCCAGGATGCGGGGTAGGGGGTGGCGGTGGTGGTGGCGCTATGAACCGGGACCACAGGGTGTGAAGGGACTGTAGGCTTGAAAGGCCCATGGACGCAGTTGCAGAGTCCTACCTGGTCTGGTGCCCCTGGGGAAGGAGAACTACCAGGCCGCGAAGCAGAAGAGCAGGAGGAGGCGTACCTAGGCAAGCTGTGTAGCCTCGGGAAGCTGGGTGCCCACGTGTCTCTGGTACATGCGAACCAGGGGTCTGTTCAGTTTCTCTCAAGCTGCCAGGTGACTTTTCAACAGAGGAGCCTGGCAGAATGTGGCATAGTGAGCAGTGATGCCCACCCTACCCGGGCCCCCAGGTCCGTTCCCTCAGACCTTACCTTGATAAGGCCTCGAGTGACGTACATCTCTTGACTGAATTTCATGCAGCGGTGGATAGTTCCCCTCATTAGTCCTAAAGTCATGTTCATTCTTTCCTGGAGATGGGGGAGCACAGGGGCTCGCACTGGGCCTTTGTCCCCTCCTTTCCTACCCATGCCAGCAGCAGCCAATTTTTACTGGGCTGGGCCCAGAGTGTGCACACCTTCAACTCCAAGGTCTCACGCATCTTCTTTTTAAAATTTTTTTTTTATTAATTTTATTTATTTCTGTATGTGTATGAATGTACTGTCTGCATGCAAGTTTGTGCACCCGTGTCGTGCAATGCCGTGGAGGTCAGAAGAGGGTGTCGGATTCCCCTGGAACTGGAGTTCTCCTGGAATTGGAGTTTCAGACGGCTCTCGGCCGCCATGTGGGTGCTGGGGATCGAACCCGGGACCTCTGCAAGAGCGTCGGCGCTCCTAACCGCTAGGCCATCTCTCCAGCCCAACGAGGCACACACGCGGTCCCTGACCTCCTGTTGCTGCTTCTCAATATCCATCTCATTCTTCGCCAACTCCGCCAGGTGTCCTTGGACTCCATTAACAAGCACTTGACTTCGAACAACGCCTCTGCGCAAGCTGTGAGCACACCGGATGCAGGTGGAGGAAGGAGCCACCTCTCTCTGTCTCTCTGTCTCTGTCTCTCTCTCTCCCCCTCCCCCTTCCTCCCTCTCTCCTCCTCCTCTCTGTCTGCTCACTCTCTTCCCCCCCCTTTGCTTCTTTCCTTTTCCTCACTCTAGGGATTGATGGTCATGGGAGAAAGGCCAGGAAGGGCTCTCAACCAGGGTCATTTAAATTAAGTCTTGACCACTAAAGCAATAAAGCAAAATATTGGTCTCCTTGAGTCAAGCAAGACTTCTCCGTCAGTATCAGCTACATCTCAACTGCCTGGAGATACTGTGCAACAGGGGGGCAGCCATATATATATATATATATATATATAATATATATTATATATATATCCCAAATCTAATTGGCTATTAGCTCTCTCCTTGGAGGATAACTCACCGTGGATGCCACAAGCTTATGTCCTCTAGTGTTAGGAGATGTTATAAGCCACAAAAAAGAACTTGTCATCTTTTATAGAGAAACCACGTTTGTGGATTAGCATACCATCCAAGCATCTGTGTCTATGCTCACAGCTAGCTTGCCATAATAATTAGGTACTGTTTAAATGCCTGTACATCTAATTGCTTGCACTTTGTTAGTAGGATTAAAAAGGTACCTGGATAAAATGTCAACCCATGAAGGGGAACAACCTGAACAGACTAGAGTTCAAAATGAACATCTCCAGAGAAAATAGACTGTTTTGCTTTCTCACCACTTGTGCCCCTTTTCACAGGAACAACTAGGAAAAAGGGGTGTGTAGATTGTAGGGCTGGGAGAGATTGGGTGAATTTGAGACTACAGCAATTAGATTGACTCTTATTCGATCAACATGCTTGTGCATACAAGCTTCTCCAACTGGACTCTGGGAACCTTGGGGTTGTTCAAAATTTTGACATAGATACTTGCAAATTGGTTTTACATGAATGTACTGAATGTTACTTACATTCATGTCTTAAGCTTAATAATTTGGCTCATTTCAAAAAAAATGCACCAATTACCTAATTGTATGGCAAACTGAGCAACTCAATGTTATCTGAAACAACTGTGCTCTTATATTGTATGAATCCCTTAAAAACTAAACAAAGGAAAAAGAAAAAAAAATAAGCCTTGAGTTAGTTTCTTCAGAAACAGAACCTGTGAATGAGTGTGGCCAGAAGTGTCCAGAGACAGAGGCCAAGCACTTAAAGGACAACTAAGTGGCCACTACCCGGGCTGGCAGAAGTGGAGGCATTGTAAAGAGACCCTGCGTGCCTCAACCTCAGAGTATGGACACGGAGAGCCCAGAAAGTGGGAATCTCCCCAGGACTCTTATGCTGGTGGAATATCAAGGCTTCAGCCAGAGGGGGAGCTTGTCTCCTGAAAGGAGGTTTCACACAGTTTGAACATGTCAGTGTGTTTACAGGCCTAGACAATGACAGGTCAGTGGTGCACCCAACCACACTTGACTGGGATGCTTAGATGTGCATAGCCCTGGCCTCTGATTAAACTTTAATCTCACTTCAAGACCTTGAAGATGGACTTAAGGGGATCACTGGGTCTCTTTGTCCCTCTTCCCAATGTGGCCACACTGAGTCAGTCTCCTTTTTCTTCTTTCTACTCTTAATTTGGTTCTTTTAACAGGGTTATTAAGGACAGCTGGTTGACCCTGGCTTGCGGAACAGGCTGTGATCACAAGTTTGATAAACACACTAGCAAGACACCAACAGTGGGGCCTACGTGGGGTGTAGGTGCCCAGTGGGTCAGGGGAGGTGTTTTCAGGCCCTGAGTTTGGGGAGGGGGGGCGGGAGATGTCTACCCAGGAGTGTCGGCTGGCCTGCTCCGGAACCTTGTCCAGGGGCTGGTTCATGAGATCCACAACTTGGAGCCTTTCATGACAGTAGAAGTCCAGAGTGTCTCTGCAGGTGGCCAGAGCTTGGGGCCGCAGAAAGAGACTGCTGAGTGAGCTCCTGTGTCTGGAGAGGCTGCTGAGTCCATGAGAGCGCCTCCACTTCCAAACTGACCTCCAGTTGTGTGTGTGTGTGTGTGTGTGTGTGTGTGTGTGTTCTAGAAATCGAACCCTTGGCTTTGTACATGTGAAGCAATTGCTCCTCCAGGGACTACACCCCCAGCTTTTCCTGCTACTCCCCCCTTTTTGATGCTTGTAAAAGCTTTTTGTGGAAAAATGTTTTCTTGAGGTGGTCTTTATAGCTAGTCAAGATGTCTTAGAGCTTATGGTCCAAATTTGGTGGAACCGTTTTTAAATTTAATTTTCCCCCAAAGTTCCAGAAAAATCACTTTTATGAGGTCTCCTTAAAAATGACACCTGTGCCAGTGAGATGGCTCAGCTGTAAGATGTTCGCAGACCTGAGTCCAACCCAAGGGCCCACAGAATGGAAGGAGGGAACAACTCTCAAAACTGTCCTCTGATCACCACATGTAAGCACTCATGCACACACACATTAAGTGTAAAGGAAAACAAAAATTTTAAAATGACTTGTCCCTGGGTGGAGAGGCACACACCTCTAAGCCCCGCTTAGGGAGCTAAGGCTCCAAGCCAGGCTGCGATGATCTGTCTCAAAAAGATGGCAATAAAGGGCACATCTGTATTTCATGAAAAAGACTTTTTAAAAAAAAATGTCTTTAGCCTACATCACAATACCCTCCAAGGTCTATTTTATCTATTTTTTCATTAAAATTTTTATTCCAATTGACAAAGTAGTGACTGCATATACTTCTGGGGCATAATGAAATGTTTGGGTATGTGTATACATTGTGGAATGATTACATCAAGTTCATTTGTTCTCTCTGCCTTACACATTTCTTGTAATGAGAATATTTAAAATTTCAGTTTTGCACTTTATTTTTCTCCATCTTTTTTGACATATGATTGATAAATAAAAACGATCTATCTGAGATGTTTGACTGCATTCCCTGCCTCCTCCTCTTCCTCCTTCTCCTCTTCTCCCCTTCTTTCCCCTCTTCCCCCTCCTCCCTCTTCCCTTTCCCCTCCTCCCTCCCCTCCTTTTCTTCCTCTACTTTTTAACCGACGACTTTGTGCCAGTAGATCTTAATCATATTTAGACTCCCTAGCCTATCTGCAACCTCCACAACCTCACACAGGATTATAAACAGCCAAATACACATAGCTATAGATGTCATAGATCCTGCAGAAAAGTCTGCTTTGGTCATATCTCTAGACCAATATAATTTCTTACTGTATTCCAAGTTTGCATCCTTATATTTACAGACAAGTGTACTTCTCACCACTCAACAAAAGAGCTTCTTTTTGCAACAGATGGAGACTATTTCAGAATTCCATTACTGGTCAAATGCTGAGAATAAGTGTTTGTGACATGACCTGCCTTAAGTGACATCTACAATATAGTCTCTACACCTAAAGCCAGGGAACATAGTAGAACAGGAATCAGTAAGAATATTAATGCTTCTCTCAACTCTCACCAGAGAAGCTTCCTTATGCAAGAGATGATGATTAACCCAGAAAACCACAAGTGGCTCAATTGTACAGAATGAGACAGCAGAGTGCTTGCCCTCGGTAGGGCACCTGTATCAAACCTCTGCCACCCAATGCTCAGGGACCATTGCAGAAGAGGGGCAGAAAGACTGTGAGGCAGGGGTGGTGGGTGACCACAAGGAAACAGTTTTCCTGACTGCTGAGAAGTTGCTCATATGAACTCACAGCAATGGTGACAGTATGCACAAGACCCATGCAAGCTCACACCAGACAAAAACCCAGCACAGAACTGGAAAATGGTTAAGAAGCCCCAATCTTAGCTGATGAGTACTGGGAGAGGGAGTGAGGTAACCAGGTTAAGCAGGTCCCATGGATGGGCTGACCACAGGACATTCAGGATGCAAAGCTACCCCACCTTTACTTTTGCATTGTTAGGGATGGAACTTGCTCCCCACATGCCAAATCCAACTAGGAATTTTAAGGAGTTGATTCAAGGACCACCACAGGGTTTGACAGGACTCAACTCATTGTTATTTTGAGGGACAACCTCATCAAAACAGAAGTCTTTTTGCATATGTATACATCCATATAAACACTTTCCAATCAAGATGCTGTGTTTCTTTCAGGAACCCAGCATATTTTCCTGTTCCTCTCCAGAATGAAACTGATAGTTTTGTGTGTTCACTGGGTTGGCAAATCGTGGCTAATGGACTAGTGGTCTGTCTTAAAGTTTTGTTTTTTAAGTCAGGGCATAGCTATATGGCCACTTCTGTGTACACTGGCTCTGGATGATTTCTCATAGTACTGGCTTCCTTGAGGAGTCATGACAGTATTATAGAATACAAATACACCTGTGATCTGGCCCTTTAAGAAAAAGCCTGTGCGATGGCTCAGTGGGGAAAAGGTGTCTTTAGCCAAGCTTGATGACCTGAATTCAATCCTCAGGACCCACATGAGAACTGACTCCCACAAGTTGTCCTCCACATGTGTGCTATAACCCACCTCTCTCTCTCTCTCTCTCTCTCTCTCTCTCTCTCTCTCTCTCACACACACACACACAAACACACACATATAAATAAATGTAACTAAAAAAATAAGGGGCTGGATAAACTGTAGTTCAAAGGGATCTGATGCCCTCTTGTGGCCTCAGTGGGCACCCAAATGCACATGGATGCACAGACAGACACACAGGTGCACACAAATGTAAATAAATTTAAAAAAGTGGTAAAAGCTTACTGAACACACAAGTGGTACTGCACTGTCTGATGTAAAAAACAAACAAAACAAACAAAAAAACAAAACCACACAACTCTCACCTTAAAGGGTAGTTTTTATTCCGGAGTCAAATATGAGTGACCGTGGCCCAGGGATGCATATTTAGTTCCTCCTAACAACTCCATGTTCCAACACAGAAGCAACATCCTTACATCTTATAGTAACAGAACAAAGGAAGTTGTGAATCAGGCACTCTACAGTGATGGAAACATTAGCTAGATGTTTATAGTAAACTAAAGAACTTTAAGCTATAGGTCTTAGATGTTTGATGACATTCAGCCTTTTGGTTGGTAGAAACTAGGGTTTTGTTGGTTAATGCATTCCCAAAGGCTTTTATATGTTAGTCACAGGAGATTAGTTAATGCATTCCCAAAGGCTTTTAAATGTGAGTCACAGCAGATTAGGTCAGACACAGAAGTGGGCAAGAAATGGCTATTTATGGGGCTAAAGATGGCTTAACATAATTGTTAATTAGGCTGTCTACCTCCAACATTCCAAACTCTACAGACATTGAAGTTCTACTCGGTTGAAGCTTGAAGATATATGCTTTTTTTATGGGCACTTCTGTTCACAGAACAGTGAATATATTTTATGTCCTGCTCTGTTCCTTGAAGGGAGTATCTCTGAGATTCATATATTTGATTAATGAAATTGTTCTGAAAAGCAAGCCAAGCATGGGGGTACATGCCTGTAATCAATTCTAGGTTCTTGGGGGTGCTGAGGCAGGAGGACTGTGAGTTTGAGACCAGCCCTAGCTACCTAGTGAGACAGTCTCAAAATAAAATAGATAAATAAAAATAAAAGATCTTGGGGACTGGCGAGATGGCTCAGTTGTTAAAAGATCATATTGCTCTTGCAGAGGACCCAACACCTATGTCAGGCAGCTCACATCACCTGTAACTCCAGCTCCCTGGGGATCCAATCCTCTGGCCTTCTAGAGTACCCGAGCTTATGTGTGCACCCCTCCAGAATGAAAAACAGTAAAAATAAACCTTATAAAAGATCTTGTGATATAACTCAATGGATTCAATCCTCACTTTAAAAAAGTCTTCTCCCTATGTGAATCCAGGACTTACCAAGCTTCTACTGTGTGCTGCACTGGGCCACACACAGAGCATGCAGTGGTTAGATTCAGCCCCTACCAGAGGAACAGGCAGGGGTGTAAGAGAAGAGGGCTATGTATTTACTTTGATTTACTATTTTAAAAATATTTTTATTACCATGTATTCATTACACACAGTGGGCTTCATGATGACATTTTCCCACACATGTTCTGTACTCTGACCATGTTTGTTCCACTTATACTTCCTTGCCCCCTCTCCCTCTTCCCAGCTAGCCCCCGTCTGCTTTCTCTTCTCTTTCTGAGTGTGGCTCGGTAAGTTTCATCAGGGTTGTTTTATAGGAGAGTGGGAAGCTTTCCAACAGCTACAACACCAAAAAAAAAAAAAAAAGCACCTCTTGGCAGAGCTTTTAAAATTTGTAGAGTGGAGTGGTAGGGCTGGAGAGATGGCACGGTGCTTGAGAACACTGGCTGCTCTTGCGCAAGACGGGGGTTCAGTTCCCAGCACCTGCATTTTGGCTAACAACCATCAGTAAACTCCAGGTTCAGTGGATTGGACGCCCTCTTCTGGTCTTCACAGGCAATGAAATAAATATGATAAAAAAATGTGAACCAGCTTCAATGTAAAAGTAGCCATTTTACATTTATTTTATTTGTGTGTGTGTGTGTGTGTGTGTGTGTGTGTGTGTTCCATAACACAAGTGTGGAAGTCAGGTCAGAAGACAACCTGTGGGTGTCAGTTCTTACTGTCATGTGGGTCCTGGGGACTGAGCTCGGGTCAGGATTGGCACCCTCACACACTGACTGAAAAGAGTTAAATATCCAGTCAGTGCGTGCCTAGTACAGACATTATTTTTATGTGAGTTTGTTGATGCTGAGTATGTGGAGCCCATGGATACAGAGCCAGCAGATACAGGGCAAATGCACACAAGGGAAAATGAGAGGTTCTGCGACAGTTATTTTCCATACCTACTGTCTCTTTATCACAGGTGACATCATGACCCTCTGAATCTCAGTTTACCCATCTTTAATTAGAGGTATAATTTCTGTCTTATAGCAGAGTTTTTTTGTTTTTAACTATTTTACATTAATTTACATGGTATATGCATATGCAGGTCATGGCATGCATGTAGAGGTTATGAGGGTCACTTCTCTCCTTCCCCCATGTGGGCCCCAGGGATTGAACTGAGGTCATCAGGCTTGGCCGCAAGCTCTTTTACCCACTGAGCCATCTTGCCTGCCCTGATGGAGTTAATTTAATGATTGCATGGGTCTGGACCCTGGTGTTCTGAGGCCCAGATTCATTGCTCAGGGCCTCAGCTTTTCCAGTTTGCAAGGCGAGGGTCAGCTGAGTGGGGGCCAGGGGACCTGCTGTCACCCCAGTCTCCAGGGTCAGGACAGGTCGTGTTAGGCAGCCCGGGATCCCTGTCCAGGTGCTCCTAACCTTGAGCAAGACCTCTGATTTTCCCATATCTTTCTCCATTTTTCTCTCCTGGATTTCAGCTCATCTTTCTACCAGCTTTGTCAGGGATCCAGAAAACAGGGAAAACTGCTCTCACTGTCAGGAGACTGCTGGAGAGAGATCTCTCCTTCCTGGGCTGAGAGCCCTCCTGCCTCACAAACTCCAAGCTTGCAGCCAGTGAAGCTCGCTCTTTGAGGGTCCCACTAAGCCTTGACTTTTTCAGGGAGCTCTCATTTGGGGAGTCTTATATGCTGGCTCTGGGAGTTTTCCTTTTCATAGCTGCCAGCCTAGGGAGCTGAGGTGCAGGGGACTTAACTTGGTGGGGGGGAGGGTTGTTTTAGCTTCCAGAGCCTGGGGAACCCTTCTTTGTGATTGATATGCCCAATTACTGACTGGAAAAAGTGTTTGTTGTTTGTATGATGACAGTTTTTGCCATTTGAGGGGTCTTTGTATCTAGGGCTGAGGAGAAATCCCATCCAAGGTCTCCTCTGGAAAGCTGGTGTTGCTCACCTTTTAGGGAAGGACTTTGTGGGGATGTGGACTAGGGAGCCTCACCCGTTTCCTTGCCTTCCTTTCCTTCCTTCCTTCCTTCCTTCCTTCCTTCCTTCCTTCCTTCCTTCCTCTTTCAAAATGTCTTATTACGTGTGTGTGTGTGTGTGTGTGTGTGTGTGTGTGCGCAGAGGCAGGAGGTGGCTATCTAGAGTTTTCTTTATGGTTGTCTTCTATCGCTGTCTGCCCTATTGCCTTGAGACAGGATCTCTCACTAAACCTGAACCTTGCTGTTTGTGCCAGGTCGGTTCTAGGCCATTGAGTTTTTACATGAATGCCTGAGGATTCCAACTCGTCTTTATGCTTGCACAGCAAGGGTTCTTATCCTTACCCACAGAGCCATCTCCCCAGCTTGAGGCTTTTTGTTTTCCCTTTGTGTGTGTGTGTGTGTGTGTGTGTGTGTGTGTGTGTGTGTGTGTTGTGTTGTTCATCTGGATTGAGGCCAGGGCATCCCTTCTCTCAGCTGGAGCTAAGGGGGTTTCCCTGCTGGGGTTGAGGGTTTGAGAGCTTCCAGGCCATGGTGAGGTCTCGTAGGGAACTGGCAGAAGATGCCGGGATTCGTCCAGTCGCCTCAGGGGCCTGCCCGCTCTCCCTGGCCCTGGATAATTTGGAACAATTTTCCTCTATCAATAGATGACAAGAAACCAGATCCTACCCCAGATATGCCATGCTGGGAGAGAGAAAGGCTGAAACTTGGGCAAGGCAGAAAGGAAACGAACAGATTTCACATAGTGCTGACAGCTTGTCAGACTCCTGTGCTGGAGGGACCAGAGTTGACATAACCATGGGTCAGCGACTGAGTGGACTGCTTGGGTGCGTATTTCCCCGGCCCTCTAAACTTTAATCTGACTTCAGGACCCCGACGATGGACAGGAGAGGGTCACTTCATCTCTTTGTCCCTCTTTCCAAAGTGGCCACATTGAATAAATTCGCCTTTTGTGTTTTTTACTATTAAATTGGCTTATTGAGGATAGGTGGCTGAACTTGGCTTCTTGGGGCACAGACCGTGACCCCAAATCCAGTCAAGCTTTTGGGGGAGTCTCTGGCTTTGGAACTTGGAGGGTGTCCCGTCTTGCCCCTTCCCCTCCCTGGGGTTGAGGCACAGAGGTGCTGCTGGCTTGGCGAGGGTCACACCTTCTCGCACTTGGGCCGGTAGTCGCGCTGGTTGATGAGCAGGCCCTTGCGCACCTCGCTGGCTCGCGCTGGTGCGGGAGCAGCCGCAGCTGCCCATTGATCTGGTGCTGTGCGTGGCCAGGCGCGCGGCGGTGAGGCGCGGCCCCCTGCACGTGGGCGTGCACCACCTCGGCGGTCTGCTGCGCGAGTGCATCGCGGTGCATGGGCAGCGGCAGGCGCGCGTACCAGGCTGGCGGCTTCATCTTGCTTTTCCACAGCGTGACGCCCTCGCGTGGCGGCGGCTTCTCCACCGTGTCCCCTGCCTTTGAGCATCTCCACGCGGAAGCGCCAAGGCTCCATGTAGGCGGCCCGGCCCAGGTGGTGGGCCATGTTGGGGTCCAGCCCGCTGTCCTTGGGCTGCCACATGGTCACCGCCTCCTGCCCACGGGTCAGAAGGTGCGGCTTGCGCGACGTGACCTGGGCCGCTTCCCGCCATTCCGGGGCCCCAACGTGCGCCTCCTGGCCGAGCTCGGGGAGCGGGAGCAGCACAGGCATGGTTCCGAGCTGGGAACCCGGGTTTGGGCCCGGATCCCTCCAAAGGTGGGGGACGCAGACCTCTCACAACTCTTGACTGGCCTGTAGAATGAGAACACCCAGGGTGCCCATCGCCATGGCAGTGAGGACAACAGTGCGGAGTTCCAGGGTGGGGGAGGGGAACCCCTGGCTTGGATGGGTGGCTGGGTCACCAGCCCGCTGGGAGGTGCAGAATTCAGTTCTGACTCCTTGAGGAAGCCAACTTGCTGGCGCTCCCCTGTGATTTCTGCTTTTATTTCTTCACTTTGGAGAGAAGTCAATTTATCCTTCTTAGCAGGACCCTAAGGCTCCCATTAACACACCTTTTGAAGGAATGTGGGTAAAAGGCGAAGGTGCAAGGTCAGCACACGAATGCCAATTATACACATTTGCTTTATTTATTTATTTATTTATTTATTTATTTATTTATTTATTTATTTCGCATGTGTGCTTGCACTTGCCTTGGGGTCAGAGGCTTGAACTCAGGTTACCAGGCTTCACAAGGAGTGTAGTTACCTGCTGACCATTGTCTCCTTGGTCCCCAGTCATACATACTTTTATACACTTAGAAGGAACACTCCAAAAATGGAGTTGACAATACAGTTCCTGGGGCTGGGGAGACAGCTGTCTGTAAGTGCTTGTCTTGCAAGCATAGGACCTGTGTTCGATTTCCAGAACCCATTTAAAAACATGCCCGAGAGGCTTGGTGGTGCCTGTTCGCAGTCCCAGCACCTGGGAGGCAAACATGCAGATCCCTAAGGCACCCTGGTCAGCTCCAGCAGTGAGAAGCCCTGTCTCAAAACAAGGATGGGAGACAGCTGAAGACAAACACCTGAGTTTGTTTCCTGGCTTCCACATATGTGTGCACACATATTCACTCTCATAGAATTCCATTTATAATAGCACTAAAAGGACTCAAATACTTTAAACATGCTTCAGCCTCTTAGGACATTTGCAGGTCTTTCCCTCTTCAACGGTTGGGACTTATTCCCTCTACTTCTGCTGTCTCTAATTCTGCATTCCCTGGCTTTTGTAGCTGCGTCCTTTTTGTTTTGAGGAGCCAGCTTTAAGTATCTTTTAAAAAACAGTTCATTTATTATTTTTATTTTTCTTATGTATATGAGTATATTGCCAGCATGTGTGTAAGTGGGTTCGGGTTGTGTAATGCCCACGGAGGTTGGATTCCTGTGGAACTAGTTGTTAGCCACTATGTGGGTGCTGGGAACCGAACCTGGTTTCTCTTTAAGAGCAGCCAGTGCTCGTAACTGCTGATCCATCTCTCCAGCTCCCATCAGCTTAAATATCTTTTTAAAAATTTCTTTATGTGTATGAGTGTACTGTCTGCATGCAAGTCTGTGCACCCGTGTCGTGCAATGCCTCGGAGGTCAGAAGAGGGTCTCGGATTCCCCTGGAACTGGAGTTCTCCTGGAATTGGAGTTTCAGATGGTTCTGGGCCATCATGTGGGTGCTGGGGATCGAACCCAGGTCCTCTGTAAGAGCGGTCAGCACTCTTAACCGCTAGGCCATCTCTCCAGCCCCCAGCTTAAATATCTTAAAGATGTCTTTTCCTGCTGTGACCACCAAGCGCCATTTCCCATTACTCAGAATTTATAGTGCAAGCTATAAAAGCTAAAAACAGGGGCTGGAGAGATGGCTCAGTGGTTAAGAGTGATGACTGCTCTTGCAGAGGACCCAGGTTTGATCCCCAGCACCCACATGGCAGCTGAGAACCATCTTTAACTCCAGTTCCAGGGGAATCTGACACCCTCTTCTGACCTCCACAGCATTGCACGACATGGGTGCACCAACCTACATGCAGACAGTACATTCATACACATAAAAAATAAATAAAATTAAAAATACCTAAAAACATGACTTCAGGGATGACAGTCACAAAACAAAACAGAACAGAAAAAGTAAAATGTCCAACCCAAACAACAAAGCCAAAAAGAAAACAAGCCAAGCCAGAACCAAAAGACCATCCACCAGCACCACCATAAGAAACAAACAAAAAGTAAAACCTAAAAACGAAATAAAAACACAAAACAAAACCCCTTGGTGGCCTCAGGGAACTCTCCTGTCCGCTGCTCTGTTCCTGCAGCCAGCAAGAGTCAATTCTCTGTTGCACTTGCCTCCAACTTCTTTGGATTACAGACTTCATGTTGATGTCATTTAATTGACAGAGCCTGTGTCATATGGTCAACTCTAACTGGGAGGGAAACTGAAAAAAAAGCACATCTCAGATGAACTTCCTGTTTATATGGCAGGAGAAAGGGTGTGTGTCACAGCAATGATACCACTGCTTTTCTCACAGGAGGTAGGCCAGGGTTTGGGGAAAAGCCTAAAGCCAGCTGTCTACTCTTCTCCCTTTTCAAATAGTTCTCTAATACATCATCACGCCTGTGTCCTAGCAGTCACCTGAGCATTTGGTGGCACCTGATCCTAGCAGGTGCCCAGAGCACTGTCAGTGACTCTTCTCATTTTCTCTCCTCCATTGCTCCTTGACTGAAAGTTGGCCCGACACACTCCAGCTGTTCATGCTGAAAGAGTTTCTGGAGAGATGGCTCATCAGTTAAGAGCACCCACACGGTGGCTAACAACTATCTGTAACTCCAGTGCAGGGCTCAGAGAACACTCTAGAATCGGGAGCAGAAAGCAGAAAGAGCCAGATGTTGCGTGTTTATGTGGTACTGGACAGGGCGGTTTGGCTGTACTCAGGAGCTCACAGTAGCTGTGCTTATCTGCACAAGACCTGCAAGAGATCGAGCCAGTCAGTGTTCCAGTGTGGATGAGGGAGGTGCTCAGGAGCCCCCACCCCAGCTGAGGAGCACTTGGCAGGTGACAGCTTCTAGAGGAATCAGTTTTTGTCTGGGGTGTGGTGCCTGATAGGCTGACCACCCTCTGGTGGACGGCTGTACACCGCACCATGAGCAGATGGGGGGCAGTGGAGTCTTAAAAATGAAGGTCGTGTTGGGGGAGGGCAGTGGAGGGGAGGTCTG
This sequence comes from Rhizomys pruinosus, assembly GCA_009823505.1. Taxonomy (NCBI): domain Eukaryota; kingdom Metazoa; phylum Chordata; class Mammalia; order Rodentia; family Spalacidae; genus Rhizomys; species Rhizomys pruinosus. The sequence goes on along the minus strand of VZQC01000868.1, from coordinate 14,491 downwards.
GCATGAGTCAGGGGCAGTGGAGTGGGGCAGGGTCGTGTGTGGTGTACATGGATAAAATTTTCAAATAATAAATTTAAAGTGTATTTTAAAAAATGGTATCTTCCCAGCTGCCAGGGCAAATCTAGGAGCACCAAGAGCAGCGACCTTGCTCTCGTCATGTCTGCACCGAGCAGCTCAGCTCAGCACGCAGCAGGCCTTGAGATACATGAGATGAAGAACGGGTGCAGCAGTCATTTGCTGGGATCATTATTTCTTTTTTTTCAATGAATATTTTTATTGAATTTTTGAGAATCTCATACAAGATGTATTAATCATATTTAGGCCCTCTTTCCTAACTGCAGCCCCCTAGCCTGCCCACATATTTCATGCATTCTGTCATGTATGTTAAGGCCTATCAAGTCAAGTTTGTGTCCCCAGATGTCCCTCAATGTGAGTTCATCCACCGGAGCCTGGTCAGCCTGTTTAGTGTCATTCCCTTAAAGATCAACTCTTCCTCACCCAGCAGTGACAGCGGTGATCAGTTCCTGGCTAAGGTTGGGTCCTCCTGCCCATTTCTCCAGTTTTATGCTGGTTTTTGTCTGAGTCTGCATGGGTTGTGTGCGTGCTGTCACCGTTGCCGTTAAGTTCCTATGAGCACGTCCTCAGAAGCCTGGAAGCCTGTTTCCCTCGGTCATGTTCCCTCTTGGCTCTTACAGTCTTTCTGCCTCCTCTCCACAATGGTCTCTGAGCCCTGGGTGCTGAGGTTTAATGTGAGTCCTGTTCAGGAACACATGCTGCAGCCTCTTATTTTCTGCACCTTCTGTGTTCATCACTCTGTTGTATGAGGAAACCTCTTTGGTGAGAGTTGAGATGCATTAGTCTTTTGTCTTCTTTGCACCCTCTGTTCCACAATGTTCTGTGAGCCTTAGGTGTAGAGGTCCCATTGTAGATGTGTCGTTTAGAGTTGTGCACTTCACAAACACTTAATTTCTGTGTGTGACCAGTTATGGAACTCTGTACGTCTCTATCTGTTGCAAAAGGAGCTTCTTTGATGAGTGGCGACTGGCATACTTGTCTGTAAATATAAGGCTATATATTTAGCATAAATTAAGAAATTACATTTGTCTAGGGATGTGGCAGATATGGAGTTTTCTTTAAGATCTATGGCCTTTCCAGGCTATGTCACACATGAGTTCTCTCTGACTGAGTGGGCTTTGAGTCCAACTAGAGAGCTGTTGACTATCCCCAAGATAAAAGTGCCACTGCTGAACCAATATGTGCTGTGTTGGACATTGTTGTGGTTATTAGGACAACTGGTGGATTTTCTCTCTTACCAGCTTGCGTAGTGTCTTCTGAAACTGAGAGTTACTCTTCAAGGAGAATGCTTCCAGGTCAATTCTAGCTCCATTGCTCCAAGTCCTAGCCTATCTTCAGCAAAAGGATGGAAGGCAGTCAAGGGCTGAGGCAGTGTCACTTTGGGAGTCTCTTGGCTTATTCTGACTAACAATGTGAAGGGAGGTTTCCCCTGTGTTTGTCGTGTAGCCTTAGCTATACACATGTATTCCTATACTGATAAGTATATGTATTTTGTATTTTCTAGTAGGCTTTTGAACTAATACATTTCCTTCTGTTTTTTTCAGACCACCTAAGCATTATTTTTCCCTCCTCCCTCCCCAGTTAAAGTCTGCCCACTTCCCCATTTCCCCTTGATAATACCTATCTCCTATTACCCCCATTTCTTGAGCTCCTACTTCTACTTTACCCCACCGTTCCTTGCATATCCTTCCTTTTTCCTTTCCTGTTAATATTCTCCCCCTTTCCCATCCCCTGTTCTCTCCCTTTACCCTGTTGGTTCCTTTCCATTTTCCTGTTTCCTGTGGTTATATAAGGTGCTAATATCCACAAATGAGGGAGAATATACATTGCTTGTTCTTCTGAGTCTGCTACTTCACTTAGTATAACAGTTTCTTGTTCCATCCAGTTACCTATGAATTTCATGATTTCATCTTTCTTTTACTGCTGAGTAGAACTCCATTGTATAAATGTGCCACATTTTTATTATCTACTCATCAGGTGAGAGGCATTTAGTTCATTTCCGTGTCTATCACTATTCTTGAGGCTTTTCTGTCCAGCTTCATCTCTGCTGCTGAGACAAAATACCTAACCAAAAGCAGTCTAGCGAGAAATGATTTATTTAGCTCACCTTCCAGATTACAGTCCATCATTGTCATGGAATCACTGGCAGTGACTTTAAAGGCAGTCACATGGTACCCAGAGTCAAGAGTACAGGGAAACAAGAGGACGCATGCTCGCTTGCTTGCACTCTGCTCATTTTCTCCACTCTTACACAGTTCTGGTCCCCATGGCCAGGGTGCGCTGCCACCCATGGTGGGGGCTGGGTGAGTCAGTGGATTTAGTTAAGACAACCCCCACAGACACACCCAGAGGCCAACCCAGGGCTGGCAGTCCTTCATGAGACTCTTCCGGTGGTTCTAGGTTGTGCCAGGTTGACAAAGCTGAACTCCATGGGAGAGGAGTGAAGTTCTCACAGCGGTTTTACGGTGTGCAATTTAGTGGCATTTAGCACAAGGCAGTATAGCCATCACCTCTTTCCAGTTTCAGAACATTTTTGTCACCCATTAAAGAAACTCGTTTTCCTTAGTAACCTCCCCACTGCTCCTCAGCTCCTGATGACCATTAATTTGTTCTGTGTTCCTATGGATTTTCCTGTTCTTGATGTCCTGCACCAATCAAGTTGATCACCATGGAATCTTTTGTGTCTGGCTTCTTAAACTTAGCATAACGTCTTCAAAGCCCATCTCTGTTGACCATGGATCTTTATGTCTGAATAATATTTCCATTTTATGTGTACACTCCATCCAGACATTACTAGATCTTATTCTCCACTTGTCAGACAATGAGTCTCATGAGGTCAGTCATGTGAGTTTTTTTTTTTTTTTCTGGGGAGACCAACCCTCATAATGACTCATGTCAGATAGGGAGCCCATAACAGACTAATGTAAGATTATACTATATTTCAACTTGAACCAATGAGTTTATTTGGGTTACTTCCAGGAATATGGGTGAGGGGTTACTGACAAGAGTGCGAGGACTCAAAGACCTACCTGATACAGGGACAACTTACCAAAGCAGAACCCCTGGGGCTCTTTGCACAGCCTTCAGGTAACTTGACAGGTTGGAGAGTCTCCTTCTGGCAGCTTTGTTGGACAGAGTATTTACTGGAGCAGTTGGTTACAGCTTCTAGAACCTTGGGGAGGAGCCCTTTTGAATCTTGTTAAGTTTCAGATTTCCAGATGTGTGATGTTTGCTTGCTTCCCAAGTTTCATAGGAAATTGCCACACAACGGTGGGCTAACCTGAACCTCTCCACGTCCCTCTATCTAGAAGCCAGTACATGTAGTGTATTCCTAGCCAGTACTCAGTAAGCTTTTGTTAAATGAGATGTGACTAGATGAATGAATAGATGCTATCTTGATGAAAAATAAGAGGTTCAAGGATGAAATAAGAACAAATGATCTTGGTTTTGCAAAAAATGAGGAAGGATGTGGCAAGAGTGGCTCAGGTTCAACTGTGAACTTAACACAACATAGAATCATCTGCAAACAGTCTCAGTGAGGGATTGTCCAAATTGAGCTGGTCCATGGGTATGTCTTAGTTAAGTTCATTAATGTGTTTTAGTTTGCATCTGAGTTACTTTGATAAAACATTCTGTCTTTGTTTGGTTCACAATTCCTGGGTCACAGTTCATCACTGAGGGAGCCCAAGGTAGGAAACTGGAATAATAGGTGACCCAATGTTTGCAGTTCTTGCCTTGACTCCTCTGCTATAATGGACTGTAACCTGGAATCGTGAGCCCCAACTCCCCAATTTTTACTTGAAATTGCTTTTAGTCAAGGCATTCTGTCACAGCAACAGAAGAAAAACTAGGACAGAGGCTCTAGGGCCAGCCCTGCTGGACACATCCTCCCCTGTTACTTTTTTTGTTGTTGTTGTTTTGAGAAGGGTTTCCCTGTAGCCCCAGCTGGCTTGGAACTCACTGTGTAGACCAGGCCTCTATCTCACAGAGATCTGCCTCCCTCTGCCTCCTGAGTACTGGGATTTCAGATGTGCCCCCGACACTGGGCTCCTGGTATACTCTTTAGAGTCTTCAGGAAGCAAAGATGACAGGCAGTGTCAGTGGCTGTATTAGTCATTGTTGCATTGCTTTGACTAAAACTCTTGGCAGAAGCAGTGTAAGAGAGGACAGGCTTATTTCAGGGTTTCAGAGAAATTTCAGTCCATTCATGGTTTTGCTGTTATGGCAATTAACCTGAGACTGAGCTGGCACAGCAGGAAGACTCCAACCATACTCAGAAGTGGGAGAAATTTGTTTTTTTATTCCATGCAAATCTGGACTGAGCTAACCTGTTCCAGAGAAACTGAGGCAAAAGATCATAAATACATAGAGGGTTTTTTAAATATATAGGATTAACATATCATCCCTTGGCAGCATTCATATTGTTAGACTTGAGACTTCCACCATAGAAGAACCCATGCTTTTAATAGCATTTTTACTAAAGCAGATACTGATATTGATGGATTTGAGACTTCCACCATAGAAGTACCCATGCTTTTAATAGTCAGCATTTTTACTAAAGCAGGTATTCATATTGATGGATTTGAGACTTCCACCGTAGAAGTACCCATGCTTTTAATAGTCAGAATTTTTGCTAAAACAGATATTTTGGGCAAGTGTGGGCAAGAGTTGTGACCTGTCCCAGTAACATGATATATTGCTGGTGCCAGTACAACCTGAGCTGTTTTAACAAGACACACTGCAACAGGCGTCTCCTTAAGACTGCTGCAACAGGAAACATTCTTCAAGGCACTCATAGACTGTGTTTTTTGTGGGTTTGTGTATCGTATCCTGTGACAGGTTAAGGCTGAGAATAGAAAGTTATTCCTTCCTAAGGCCAAATAAAACCTTAGAAGCACTATTACAAAGTTCTGCTGTTCTTATATGTATCTATATATCATATAATACACACCTACCAAGACACTGTCTGTGAGTCTCTAGCCTTCAGACTTCCAGGTTCCAGGATCTCCCAGATGGGAAGAGGGGGTAATGGTGATCCCATCTCCTGCTCCCTATCCCTTCCCTGCCTCCTGCCTGGGACTCAGATAACCTGGGTTCTGGCTCAACCATCCCCATCCTCAGAAAGGTGTTCCACCTACCACTGCCACCCAGGCCCTACTGTCTGTCAGGTGTGGGGCCCTTTGCTCTCCTCAGAGCCCCTGCCATGCTATTGTCTGTCTTTCCATGCTTTTAATGACTGTTCCAATGAAGTCCTCACCCTGAAAATCCATCTCAGTATCCCTTGAACCTCACACCTGAGGCCTTTCATTGTGAGCAGTGTTGTGTCTGTGTTTCGTGTTTATTTCTTCCCACCCCACATGATTGTGTGGTGTATGCATATTTACACATGTGTACATGTGTGCTCAATTCCTCAAACGTTCTCCTCACTCATTAATTCGTTCATTTTTGGGGGGTTATTTTTAAAGGGGAGAGCGCGAATGCAGTTCCCCACTACCACAAATTATGCAGTCGAGTTTCCCACATTTGGGAAACTCTCAGGGGTCAGCACACCTGGAGTGCAATGGATGAGCCTCACCGTGGGAAAACCATGTTCGTGATCATGGTGTCTCCCCTACCAGGTAAGTATGGGGGGTATTTTTTTTTTGAGACAGGGTCTCCCTTTAGTCCCAGCTGGTCTGGAGCTCGCTCTGTAGACCAAGCTGACATTGAACTCACAGAGGTCTGCCTGCCTTTGCCTCCTGAGTGCTGGCATTAAAGGCGTGCACCACCACACCCAGGCCCATTCATTCATTTTTTTCGAGACAGGGTTTCCCTGTATCCCCAGCTGTCATGGAACTGGCTATGCAGACTAGGCTGGCCTTGATCTCACAGAGATTTGGCTGCCACTGTCTTCTGAGTGCTATAATTAAAAGTGTGTACCATCACATACAGGTTTACCTTATTTATTTTTTTAAATTTTTTAATTAAAAAATTTTTTACATGTACGAGTATACTGTCTGCATGTAGGTTGATGCACCCATGTCATGCAATGCTGTGGAGGTCAGAAAAGGGCGTCGGATTCCCCTGGAACTGGCATTAAAGATGGTTCTTAGCTGCCGTGTGGGTGCTGGGAATTGAATCTGGGACCTCTGCAAGAGCAGTCAGTGCTCTTAACCACTGAGCCATCTCTCCAGCCCAACCTTATTTATTTTAAAAGATTTACTTTATTTTTATCTATCATCTATCTATCTGTCTATCTATCATCTATCTATCTATCTATCTATCTATCTATCTATCTATCATCTATCATCTATCTACTATCATCTATCTATCTATCTATCTATCTATCTATCTATCTATCATCTATCTACCTACCTATCATCTATTATCTATCATCTATCTTCTATATAGATATATTTTTTAATTATTTATTTATTTTTTAAGGGATTCACAATATAAGAGCACAGTTGTTTTCAGATCACATTAACGTTGCTCAGTTTGCCATACAATTAGGTAATTGGTGTTAGCATCCTCAGATGAGGGATACCAATTGTCATTTGTTTTTCTGGGACTGTGTTACTTCACTTAGCATGATCTCATCTAGCTCCATTCATTTACCTGCAAAATTCATGATGTCATCTTTCTTTATTTATATTATATCTATCTATCTATCTATCTATCTATCTATCTATCTATCATCTATCTATCTATCTATCTATCTATCTAATCTTCTATTATTTATTGTGTGTGTGTGCACATGTGTATTGGTTCCTGAAGAGCACGTTGCATCTCTTGGAGCTGGAATCACAGGCTACCTGATGTAGGTACTGGGATCCAAACTCCAGTTCTCATGTTTGAACAGAAACCACTCTTTAAAGATATATTAGTAAGGCTGGAGAGATGGCTCAGCAGTTAAGTGCACCTACTGCTCTTGCAGAGGACCTGGGTTTGATTTCTAGCACCCACACGGTGGCTAAGAACTATCTTTAACTCCAGTTCCAGGGGAATCCGATGCCCTCTTCTGACCTCTGAGGCACAACACGGGTGCACCAACCTATACGCAGACAGTACACTGATACACATAAAAAAATAATAAAATAAAATAAAAAGAGACCAAACCAGTTAAAATTTGAAATATAAAATAAAGATGTATTACTTTTATTTTTTGTGTATGTATGTGTGCTTGAGTGCAGACATGTTTGGGTACCCCTGGAGAGTAGAAAAGGGCATCAGATCCCCTCTGAGCTGGAAGTACAGGCAGCTGTAAGCTGCTTGATGTGGGTGGTGGGAATCGAACCCGGGTCCTCTGCAAGAGCAGCTTGTGCTCTTGACCACTGAGCCACCTCTCCAGCTCCCTTGCTTTATTTTTAAAGCCACTGCTCACACCTGGGTACATCACTGTTCTAAATATTCACAAAGGCTTATGTATGGATGACTTGGTCCTCAGTGCAGTTGTGCTCATGCATGTGGGAAGTGATTGGATCATGAGTGCTCTGACCTAATCAGGGATCAATCCATGCAGAAATTTATAATTTACTAAATTACTCAGTAGCCTAAACTTTATGAGGTGGGGCTGGGTGGAGAAGGAGGTCACTGATGGTGCGCCCTTCAAAGGGGGTCACTGATGGTATGCCCTTCAAAGGAGGTCACTGATGATGCACCCTTCAAAGGGGTATTTTGTCCCTGGCCCCGTCCTCTGTCTCTCCTGGCTGTCACCTTGGATACCTTGATACCCTGGCCAGAGTCATTTCAGAGGGTTGATGGGTTATGGCTACATGGACTGCTCCTTGTCACTCACTGACCTGTATGGTCACTGCCATACCAAACACAGGATCAGAAACCCTTGGAACTGTGAAACCAAATAAATACTTCCTCCCTTGAGTTCATTCCTTCAGGTATTCTGTCACAGTCATGTTTCAGGAAGCACGGGAACCAACCTGAGAATTGCTCAGTCTCCAGGCAAGTGACATGTACTGTTACCTAACATTACCCAGAAAGCTGTCCTCTCGAATTCCATATCCACAGGTTCAAAGAGAACAGCTAGGAAATAGGTAGGACCACAGCATGTCTGAACTCAACACATGAAGATGTATCCTCCCTTTCCACTTGTGTGTGTATGTGTGTATGCATGTTATCGTGTGTTCTGCACATGCATTCAGAGGTCCAAGGCTAATGTTGTGTCATCCTTCATCACTACCTTAGTCACTGAGGTAGGGTATTTCAACCAATCCCAGAGCTCATAGATATGGCTGGTCTTCCTAGCCAGCTTGCTTTGTGGATTTTGTTTTTACCTTCTGAGACTGGAATTACAGGCAGGCACCATAGCCACCCACGGGTCCTGGGGATCTGAACTCCTGTCCTCACACTTGCCCAGCAAACGCCTAAGGCCCAAGCTACCTTGCCAGCCCCTGCATGTTTGTCTTATCCTTGTTCACCAAATAACACAATATAGTAACTACTTATATAGTACCCACATCGTGTTCAGTATTATGTCATATAGAGGTGTTTAAAGTACTCAGGAGGTTGTGGGTAGTTTCTAAACAAATACTACACCAGTTTTGAGGAGAGGCTTGAGTGGAGTCTGGGAACCTACATGGCATGAAGGGAGGTCTGTGCACCCAAGCCTAGCATCCCTTGAGTCTTATGCTAGCAAGCCTGTTTACTAATATTTGATAGTTTCATAGATGTGTATAATTGAGTTTAGTCATTTTTATACCCCCCTTCCCTCTCTTATCCTCCATCCTCTCCTACTGGAACTCCTCTTCAACAAATCCCCTCCTACTTTCATGGTGTCTTCTTGGCTGGGAGTTTAATAGAGCTGGCTGCATGAGTGTGAGTGGGAGGTTATTTGCCAGAGCACAGGGAACTCAGCATGGGCTACAGCAGTGAAGAAAAACGTCAGCCCCTGCATCAGCACCTATGAACAGCCAGTAATTCCTCAGGGAAGTGGTGCAGGCTCATGCCGCTCCTCCTTCACCCATAATGAGATGTCAAGGGGCCCAAGTTTAAAAAGTATGTTTATTTTTTGGAAATCTCCTCCATGCATACAATGTATTTTGATCATATTTGCCCCTACTCCCACTTCAAGCTCCTCCAGGGTCTACCCCCATATCTCTCTTCAACCCAATGAGTCCAATCAGTGCTGTCCATATGCACATAGGTGTGCACATCCACTGGAGTGGTAGCAGCCTTGTAGGGACCAGAAGAAGGGCCTAGTCTTGTACAGGTCTTGTGCAGATCACAAGCTGTAGTGTGAACTCAGGAGTGCAGTGGTCTGGGTCCTGTCTGGAGTTGTCATTTTGCAATATAATTCATCATCCTCTGGTTTTTACACTATGAAAGTAATATATGCACATTGTATAAAGTGGATAAACACAAAAAAAAACACAACAAAGATTCATCTTAACTCCACTTCCCAGAGGCACCCATTCCTAACATGTTCATTTCGCTGGGCCAGCTCCCTATTCCCCCTCCTCTCAGATCAGGCCAGTGGGGAATTGTATTTCTTTGAGAAATTAGCTCTCTGATTTTTCATAGTAGAGGACACATTATAGAATTCATTTTCGCAGTCACCTTAGCTGAGTCTGTCTGTTCTATATAACGAGTGTTGTGAAGTTGCCAGGTGGATGAGGAGAACCTTCTAAACGTCAGCTCTTCTTTCTTCCTTTCCTCTTGCTTTCACATGGAGATGCCCTTGGCTCTAAAATCTTGGCAGGTAATTATCAGAGACCCCTTTTTAGGGTCCCTAATGTCTTCCCTTCTGGGGCACCAATTTCTACTTTTAGTAGGTGCCCCCTTTCTCTTGGAGCTAATCACATCAATTGGTCTCTTGTTCCAGGGGGATGTGACCTAGAATCTGTTTTGTCTTTGAGAAAATTAGGTCACTTTCCTGGTGGAGATTTCAGGAGAGGTGGGAAGCCCTGGGCTGTGGGGGAAGCTTTCTAGCCTGCTCTGGTAATGGCAGTGATGGTATGGGTCAGGGAGTGACAAGAACTGGTCCATGTGTTTCCCTATCCACACCCCCTGAAGCGTCTCAGACCAAGGTCATCAAGGGCCTCTTGCATTCAACACATTTCTTTCCTAGTCTCTTCACCTCAACCTCTAGGTACCATTTGAAATTGGCAATCCCGTGATACTTGTTTCCTTTCCTGGGATAGTTTTGTCAACCTCACATAGGCTGGAATCCTGTGTCTTTCCTATGGGAAGAGTCTCAGTGAGGGGCTCTCTCAATCTGGTTGACCCATAGATACATCCATGAGAATCATCTTGATTGTTGATTGATGAGGGAAGATTCAGTGCACTGTGGGTGGTATCACTCCCTAGGTGAGGAATCCTGGATAGTTTAACTACAGAGCAGGCTAAGCGTGAGTGGGCTTGCATGCGTTCATCTCTCTCTGCTCTTGTGATGCAAGCAGCTGCTTCAAGGTCCTGCCATGATGTCCCTTCGGTGGCGGTCTATAATCTGGAACTGGGAACCAAGCAAACCCTTCCTCCTTTAAATTGTTTTGTCGGGATATTTTATCATAGCCATAGAAATGAAACTCGAGTACCTCCTGTTATTCTCTTTCCACCTCTATTCTGTGTCCTTCATAGTTGTACACCATCCCTTCCTTGCAGTTCATGTTGTTTAGGTGAAGTAGGTATTCTTACAGATGCATCAGAATGTTCCCCCCCTTGTCTTTGCACCCTGTGTAATCACTTCTTGTTAAGTATTAGCCCAATGACTCATTTAAAAAATATTTTTATTATTTTTATTAATTCTTTGAGAATTTTACCCAATATATTTTGATCATACTCACCTTTCCCTATCCCCTTCCAGATCCATCCCCCTCTCTACTCCCCCACTAATATCTAGTCCTCTTTTTAAAAAGTTACCCATCTGTTCTGCCCGTACACCCCTGGGTGTGGGGCCCTCCACTGGAGCTCTGTCAACCAACCAGGTGCCATAGCCTTAATGAAAATGGACCCTCCCTGTCCCAGAAATCACCAGCTGTTTACAGCACCTTGGTGACAGGCAGGGGCTCCTGAACTCTTCTCTCTGTGCTGTAGTGCTGACCTGCTTGACCTTGTGTGGGTCATGTGCAGGGAAGCAAGCTGCTGTGAGTTCATGTGTGTAGCCATCCTGTCTTGTCCAGAAGACAGCATTTCACAGCACTCTTCTCTGACCTCTGGCACTTATTCTGCCTCCTGTTCCCTGATGTTCTCTGAGCTTTGGAGTATGTGTTATAGTGATGTCCCATTTGTGGTTGAGCACTCTGTAAACACGTATTCTGCACTTTGGCCAGTTGTGTTTTTTTGTGTTAATGACTGTCCATTGCACAAAGAAATTTCTCTGATGAAGACTGAGAACTGCACTACTCTATACATAGAGATATGAGCTTAGAGACCCTTTGTTTGATAATATGCTCATTTAGCCTGTGAGGGTCCTAAACTATGGGTTCTTGGCTGGATTGACAGTACCATGCATGTGTTTCTTTTTGTGGAGCAGGCAGAAAATCCAGTCAGAAAGCATCTGGCTACTCCCATGCCACTTGTTCCCTCTTGCACCCAGGAGCATATCTTGCTAGGCAAGTCATACTATATTGTAGTTCACAGGGTTTACAGCTGGGTGAGACTCTGGATGACAGTTCTGTCCCAGCAGCCTGCACAGCACCTTCTGGTACTATGAAGCTAGATAGCATGGAGGAAACTTCCTGGTTGTTACCAACTTGATTTCTCCATTCCTATGGCCAAAGTGTGGATGTTGTTAGCAATATGTCTTATCATCAAGTTATGGTGGGAAAAAGCAACAGCAGTGCCCTGTATTGTTTCTGGGGTCCAGGACACCGCTGACCAGTAACTTGAGGGGTGGTATTGAAGATCTGGGACTGGGCTTTTTATTCGACAACCTCTGGCTTCTGGAAGGAGTATAATGCATTGTATAGGGAAGCTTCAATTAAACTCATAACTCTACGTATATGTTATAAAATAGTAGTTTCCATATGGCTCTTTTCAAGGTTCCCTAGTGTTCTCCCCCCTTCCCCTCCCATCGCCCTTCCTATCAGTACATTGCTCTCCATTAACCCCCTTTTCTCATCATATCAGCTGGGGCCACAAGGGAAACCCTGTCTCAAAAAGACCAAAAAATATTTGAAAATATAAAATAATTTAATTTTTAAATTGGAACACTCTTAGTGTATATATTTTTTATTCAACTTTTTATGTGTGTGAGCATTTATGCCATGCAGTGTGTATGTGGAACTTGGGACAAGAGGGCATGGATCCTCTCCTTCCATCACATGGGTCCCAGGGATTGAACTCAGTTGCTCAGGCTTCTCAGCAGGCACCTTTACCTGTGGAGCCATCTCACTGATCTCGGTGTACATATTTATGAAGTTAAATGGGTTAGTCTATATTATGCAATGCCTATATCAGAGAAATTAACATCCCATCACCTCCAATATTTACCATGCTGTCTTCATGATGAGGTAATTTGGAAATACCTTCATCTAAGAGTTGGAGACATAGCTCCACTGATAAACTTCCTGCTGCACAAGCATGGGGATCCAAACAGGATCTCTAGTACCCGGAGCAGATACAGAAGGGCCCCTGGAGCTTCCTGGCCAGCCAGCCAGCCAGCCAATCAGTAAGCTCCAGGTTCAGAAAGAGACCCCGTCTAAAACTAAAAATTAAGATGGAGAGCAATTGAGGCAGATACCTGACATTGATCTCTGACCTGTACACACACGCACACACACATGCACACACACACGCACATATGCACACGTGCACACACATGCACGTACACACACTCTCTCTTTCATTTTCACACATTTTCACACACTCTCACACATATTTGCTCATTTTTTTTCACACACACATGCACAGACACATGTACACACATGCACACACACATGCACACATGCAGACACACACACAGACTTACTTATAGTTATTTTGAATATGTGTTATATTACCAAACATCAGCATTTATTTTTCCTGTCTAAATGAAAGTTTGTGGCCATTGTTCAACCTCTCCTCACCTTTCTTTTTTTTTGCCTTCCCAGTCTCTGAGAACTACTGTTTGTTCCCTGTATTACTGAGAACAGGCTTCTTAGATTCTGCACATGAGGGGGAACATGCAGTGCTTTCCTGTGCTTGGCTTACTTCCTAATGACTTTCTTCCAAGAACAAAATGTAGGGAACAAAGAGATCATGGCCTCTGTTCTGCTTGTTCTTCTTGCTCAATTTGAAGGAAGCCAGATACATTGTTGTGGGCTTCCCTATGAAGGCTATCTCCCCCATGTGGTTAATAGCCAGCAAGGACGCAAGCCCTCCATACAATATTCCATGAAGAACTGAATGTATAGCAGTTTCCTCCAAATTAAGACACGGTAAACAACTCACAAGTCTCAGGAAGTTCCTGAAGCTTACAAGATTCACAGGGTCCCTCCCTGAGGTTATGCAAGTGGTAAGGACTGCTGGAGAGGAGCCTGAACCACTTAGCTGCCTGCCAGACATGCAGGGAGTCACTGCAGAACTTGCAGGATGCGGCTTCAGGAGCTGTTACCTTGCTGGTGGAGTGTTCTGGTGACAGCTGCCTTTGAGGCATCTTCTCCCTTAAGTAACTCCAGTATGCCCACTGGCTCTCCAAGAGGGACTTTAGCCATATCATTATTTTGCTCAGTCATTGGCACTATATCTATGGGCAGTAGATGGATGTTTGTTCACGTCTCCCCAGGAAAATGTGCTAGCACCTGCCCATAACACATGAACTAACTTCAAGCTCTTTCCTTAGTCTATCCTTGACATAAAATATCAACCCCAGATGGTATCTCATCTACATCCTGGTGAGAGAGCCTAAGCTGCATGACCTAGCTGAGCCATCTCTAGGTTGCTGATATGCAGGAACCTATAATTAGTGTGTTATTTTTAAACTGCTAAATTTCAAGCATTTGTTAAACATCAATAGGTAACTCAGATACTAAAGTTCCATTCTCCATTCACTTCTTACTCCTCGCATTTTATTTTATTTATGTGTATTAGTGTATGTGGGTATCCATAAAAGCCAGAGGGGCATGTCCAATCTCCTGGAACTGAAATTACAACTGGTTGTGATCCACCCAATGTGGGTGCTGGGAACTAAATTTAGGTCCTCTACAAGAGCAGGAAGTGTTCCCTACTGCTGTGCCAGCTCTCTAGCCCCAACTTCTTATTTTTTCCCCAGGAAAAGCTCATTCACATTGACAACTCTAGATATTTATTAGGTGAGAAAGCTGTGACTTCAAGAGCAGTGGGTGCCTTTGTTCAAGTGACCACTCAACTTTCTTTTGTCCTCCCACCATCCCTCTTCCCTTCCCTCCCACTTCCTTCCCCCGCCTCTCTCTCTCTTCCTTTTATTGATTCTACAGTTCTCACTATGTAGCCCAGGATGACTGCAAACTCATGATCCTTCCTT
>VZQC01000858.1:6805-93819 GCA_009823505.1 Rhizomys pruinosus | reverse complement strand
AAGTTCTATAGATTCCACAACAGCAACATCAACTGAGGGTTAAGTATACAGGTACATAACCCTGTGAGAGATGTTTTTCTTTTAAACCACAGCAGAGGGCAAAATTTATTCTTAGGAAAGCTTAGAATCAGATGGAATAAAATCGCACTGTAAAACTCTATATTTCCATCAAATATCTGCTATAGTTTTGCAGCTCTATTAGAGTACATTCTAATAGTTTTTCAGGAAATAGGGAAGAGGAGATTTAGATTTTAATATGTATAGTTTAGAAAGGAATTCATTATGTGTACTAAGGATTTAGATACTATTTGTTGAATTGTCATTTTTTATTTATGTAGTACGAAAGTATATTATATCAAAATAGGAAAAAAAAAAAAAATTTCAAACATGCAATGGCCAAGAATGGTGCTACTAAATAACTCCAGCTTGTAGACTGAGTGGGCACTTGTTCAGGCTCTTCAGAGGTGTAGACACTGTTGTTGGGACGACCAGGCTTGTTAGTGCATCGTTTGCTTTGCTATGATAAAACACGCATGACGAAAAGGAAGCGTATAAAAAGGAAGAGGGTTATTTGAGCTTACGGTTGGCGATTCCAGGGAATTAGGGTCTATTGTGGCAGGGAGGCATTGTGTCAGGAGCTGGAGCATAAAGCTGAGGTTCACATCTCAAAATGAGCACAGAAAAGCAGA
The DNA here is from genome assembly GCA_009823505.1 of Rhizomys pruinosus. Taxonomy (NCBI): domain Eukaryota; kingdom Metazoa; phylum Chordata; class Mammalia; order Rodentia; family Spalacidae; genus Rhizomys; species Rhizomys pruinosus. The sequence goes on along the minus strand of VZQC01000858.1, from coordinate 93,130 downwards.
AGAGAGTGACTGGAGACCATAAGGCTTGTTAAACTCACTAGCCTGCCCCAATAACGTACGTCCTCCAGCAGGCCATGCCTCTAGGACCATAAGCCAAGAACAGTGCTGCCAACTGGAGACAATTTGTCTGAATACTTAAAGCCGTGGGGGACACGCATCAAAACCGACAACATTCCACGCCCTGGCCCCCATAGGCTCCTGCCATATAAAATGCAAAATGCATTTTAAAAAGTTCCCCATAGTCTTTTAGCCATTGCAATGCCATCAAAATTCTACAGTCCAAGGTCTTTTCTGAGACTCAGGCCAATCTCTAAACTGTAAGCTCCTTCAAAATCAAAAGACAAATTACATGCTCCCAATGGACAGTGGAACCGAATACACATTCACATTCCAAAAGTGGAGTAATAGAGGCATAGTGAGGAATACTGGACCAAAACAAGACCTAAAACCATCAGGGCAAGCAAAACCACCAAGTCCGGAGCTCCATGTTCAACTTCTGGGACTTGACTTTCGAAGGGCTTAGATGGCTCAGCTCATCCAGCTTTGCTTGCAACACAAATCTCTTTCTTAGGCCAGTAACACTCCCCGTATGCAGCTCTACTTGGCAAACATCTCTTAGGACTTATTGTCTTGCTGAAGGAAATATATGACAGGCCTCTCCCCACTTCCAGGCCTCCCTCTCCATGCTTCCTGTGTGCATTTGAGATGGTGGTTATTCATCTTCCTACTCCAGCTAACTGCTGCTAAGACCAGCCCCCATAATTATAGGCTCCTCTGGAACTAAAATTCGAAGTACATTGTTCTACAAGCTGCTTTTGGTCATGATATTCAATCATGACAATTAAAAGGTAACTAATATCCCACACTTTGTATCATCTGGTTTTAGTAATTATTACTTATGGGAAGCCTTATTTTTCCTAATGTGCATAGGAATTAAATCATATTTCTGACATTAAATCATTAGTGGCCATCTGTAATATTCAATTTCCATTTCTCTTGGATTTAAATACTAATTCAACCATATTGATCTTGATGCATCAGCATCTGGCCAAGCTAACCAAATTTCTGTTTTGACTTTTTCCTATTCATAAGTGGTAAATAATTTAAAATCTTTGAAAATATTGAGAGTAACCACAAAAATTCAGAAAACCATCATTTTTCCATATTCATTGGTGTGATACCATTTCACAGGGAATGCATTTAACATTAGTACGAAACAGTAATCAGCTATGTGACATTTTATTTAGAAACACATTTGCAAAAATTCTAACATACCTTTAGTATGTGCAAGTGGCACCAATAACATTTTAGAATTAGGAGACAAAGTGGCTTATGGAAAATAAAAAAAATTATGGAGGACTAGATGGAGAAGTGTCTGAGGTTGTTGTCTCCAAAATTGCTCTTTAGTTAAATGAGTGATACAAGTGACTTGAAGTTTGCATGTTAGATTGAACTTTAATAATATTTTTTATGTATCCCCTTTGCCATAAAAGACCAAGTGCCAGTCTTTGAAGAACACATTACATAATCAGAAATCTCACCAAATATTTCTACAAAATGTTTACTTTATAAAATTCTAACATTTGAGTTTCTTTTAAAAAAAGATCTTGGGGCTGGAGAGATGGCTCAGCGGTTAAGAGCACCAACTGTTCTTGCAGAGGACCCGGGTTTGTTTCCCAGCACCCACATGGCGGCTAAGAACCATCTTTAACTCCAGTTCCAGGGGAATCAGATGCTTTCTTCTGACCTCCGCAGCATTGCACAACATGGGTGCACCAACATACATGCAAACATTACACTCATACACATAAAAAAATCTTGTTATTGCTATTTTATGTATATGAGTGTTCTGCCTGCATGTATATAAGTACATGTATGTCTGTAATGTCTGCAGAAGCCAGAAGAGGGCATCAAATCCCCTGGAACGTGAGTTAAAGATGGTTGTTAGCTACCATGTGTCTTCTAGGAATCGAACCTGGGCATTCTAGAAGAACAGCAAATGCTTTTAACTACTAAGCCATCTCCCCAGCCCTCTTGACTGTGTCTTTTGTATTTGGAGAAGTATCAAGAAGAAAAAGAGTTGAAAAGAACTCTCCCAGGAACAACAATATTGTTGGATGAAAACCCTAGGGCCATGAGTAGGCATCCTGCCTACTTGATTCCATGTAGAATGCAATGTCAAGTCCCTATAGTTGAAGATCCTGCAGAGTTTGGCTTCAGAACAGGGAAACATCAGGAGGAACAGAGATGGAAACATTCCCTGTTGGCTGGCTTTGCAGTCCTAAGCAACTAAGGACACTTCCGTGCTGCACTTCCAAATTCCAGTCAGCATGTTCCTACTGGTAAAATCATGGAAAATGTTATGGCTCCCACCAACTGCTTTCCAGTTGGATTTAATTTCTGATCATATTAAACAAGTAAACGTAGATGTCTTTTTTTCCTTGTGACTCTGGTTTTGGTATCTTTACATCAGGTATGTTCCTTGAAACAAGTGGGGAAAATAATTCTTTTCATTTATTTTTTGTATTGTTTTGTTAAGGATTATTTTCTTTTCAATTAAGTGTGTGTATATTTATTTATGTGTATCTGTGTGTGGTTCTGTACACTTGAGAGTGCGTGCATTCCTGCAGACCAGAAAAGGACGTCTGATGCCCTGGAGCAGGAACCACAGGCAGTTGTGAGCCCCCCTGACCTCTGTTTGGTGAACTGAATTCTGGCCCTCTGGGAGAACTCTATTTAAGCTTGGCCACTGAGCTTGTAGAGTTTAATAGGTATTCACAAATGTCCTTAACCGAAGCCTGGTTAACCTCTCCAGAAGAGATCCAATCTTGAAATTGACTGTCCCTCCCCATCCCAGCAGCCATCAGTGCCAACAGTTCCTTAGGATTCCTTACCCACTTCTCCATGTTTATGCAGACCTGCTGCCTAGAAAAAATAAAGTGTATCCTTTCTAAATCTCTCATTTAAAAATATACCTAGTCATCCAAGTAACTCTAATGGAGATGTACAGTGAGATTAATGATTTTATGCTAGAAAATACTTTTAGATCTGAAGCTCATGGATCCATGAGTCATTTGACTTCAATGTCCTTATTTCAGAAATTTCTTTTATAAGAGTATAGATGTCATACATAGAGATTACCTCAATGAATGTGAGTAAACAACTTACAAACCTTGAAAATTCATTTTTTTGACAGTGTCTTCCTAATCCCAGCTTCACTGAAAGTCACTATGTGGACCAGGCTAGCCTGGATTTCAGATCCACCTGCTTCTGTTTCCTGAAGGCTGAGATTAAAGGCTTGCACAAGCATGACTGACAAATTCATCATACTTTAAAATAATAATTTTTATTTAATTTTAGGTTTATAATTGTTTTGGCTGCATCATATGTAAGAGTATGTGACATTTTCAGAAGTCAGAGAAGGAAATGAATTCTCTGGTATTGTAGCTGAAGATTGAAGATGGTTGTGAGTTGCCTTATGGGTATTAGGAAATGAACCCAGGTGCTCTGTAATAGCCCACAGTGCTTTTAACAGCTGAGACATCTCTCTCTCTCTCTCTCTCTCTCTCTCTCTCTCTCTCTCTCTCTCTCTTTTGAGACAGGGTCTCCCTGTAGCCCCAGCTGGCCTGGAAGTCACTCTGTAGACCAGGCTGGCCTTGAACTCACAGAGATCTCCTGCCTGCCTCTACCTCGGGAGTGCTAGGATTAAAAGTGTGCACCACCACACCCGGCTTAAAGATGGTTCTTAGCCACCATGTAGGTGCTGAAAATTGAACCCAGGTCTCCTGCAAGAGCAGTTGGCACTCCTAACCACAGAGCCATCTCTCCAGCCCCCTGAGACATATTTCTAGACTCCCAAAATTTATCATTCCTAATGCCCTTAAAAATTGTAATTTGTGGGAAGAGGCCAAAAAAGACAATGTTGAAGGTGCTTGGGAGTTGATATCAACCCTCATGTATGATTTCAAAATGGTCAAGATTCTATTGGAGGGAATAATTGCAAGTGGCATAGAAACAGAAGGAGTATAAGAATTATAATTGGGGCTAGATGGGGCTAGAACATGCCATTGAAATGATGTACCACTATGACAAAATTTTAAACAATGACAGTTTTCTTATGGTTGTGGAAAGCTTAGCTTTTTGAAAAGGAATTTGCTCCTGGAAGGTATGCTGCAAACAATGTTGAAATAGTTTTAACTGATTTAGCATAGCAGCAGTTTTGGAAGGGACTGAGTTCAAGTTTGATGATTTATTATGGGTAAGAGGCTCTCAAAGAACATTACATCCCCAAGCAAAATCTTGCATGGAGGAGTGATCGAAGAGGCAAAACTCTTTGCTGTGTTACCGCCATATATGGCCACCCTCTCCTGCTTTTCAGCAGCCCCCATCAAAATCAGTGAGTAACTGGTACCCATGAGGCAAGGCCTCATCCCCAGGCAGAGACTGCAACACGCTAATAACTCAAAAGGCTAAATTTTATGAACAAAATAAGATATGTACACATTTGAACTATGTATACAACAGAACACTGTTAATCATAAGCGCTAGTTTCATATGCATTGAGAAACATAAAACCCATGTGATTCTATTTGCTGTAATTCACTTTATTGTAAGTCCGCACATTATCTACTATATGCCTGCAGTGATCTACTAACATGTGAATTTGATAAAGTTCTTATTTATTGCCTGAATATTTATGAGAGTTTTGAATGGTATGGCCACATTTGCTAACTTTAAATTCAATGACTCTATCATTACAATAGTCACAGACTAAGGACACCCACTTTTGGCTCTCTGAACCTTTTCACTCCAGCCCACCTTTGCTCATGCCTTACTTAACTTTGTGTCATACTTGACATATTTTTCATGTTCTGAATTCATCATGAAGAAGAAATAAATCAAAACTTTGAGGAAAATATTATGAGGGAAATAGCCTTCCTAGGTATGAATAATTGGGCTTCTATTTCATGTTTCAAGATTCCTTTAAATGTAGTCATCAAATGCAGCTATTTGTTTTCATTTGGTTTTAGTCATTAGCATAATTAATCAATGTTCACTATCTTAGTTAGTTTCTTTTTTTTTTTTTTAAATTTTATTTATTTCCGTATGTGTATGAATGTACTGTCTGCATGCAAGTTTGTGCACCCGTGTCGTGCAATGCCGCGGAGGTCAGAAGTGGGCGTCGGATTCCCCTGGAACTGGAGTTCTCCTGGAATTGGAGTTTCAGACGGTTCTCAGCCGCCATGTGGGTGCTGGGGATCGAACCCGAGTCCTCTGTAAGAGCGGTCGGCGCTCTTAACCGCTAGGCCATCTCTCCAGCCCCCTTAGTTAGTTTCTTAACTGAAGGAGTATTAAGTTTGATGGAAATATTAGGCATTTTTTGAAGAATCTAGAAAAAACTTATAATGATTTTTACTTTACATAATATGTATGATCCCGTGACATCATAAATGCAAATTATCTAATTATTGAGCCAGAAAATTTATCATTTTAAGTATCCGAAGTTCTTAGACTTCAACTCAATGTTCTTCAGTTGATATAAATTTAAATGTTGGTAAGAGATTCTAATATATCTAATAAAACAATGAATATGCATTTATGATCTCACTGGATCATACATATTTGCTTAAAATAAAATGACCTAAATTGTCTTAAACTTTAGAAGTAGAGAAATAAGCTAATCTTCTGGGTTTTTTAATAATAAGCTTTTAGGGCAGAGGATAAAGTGTTCTCTTATGATGCATAGGCCCTGGGTTCAATTTCATTCTTTCTTGTGCCAGCTATAAAAAAGTGCTATTGATTAAGGTAGCATCAGAGTGGCTTTAATTAAAATAGTAATTACAAATTGTCAAACAGCACTTTGCATTTTAAAGGCTATTTTCTCAAGCATTAATTCATTTAGCTTCCACTGAATTCATAAGTATTACACTAATTTTAAATGCATGAGTCTCAGAGAGATTATTATTTCCTAAATAACATGGACAGAAAATAGCCTAAATCCTTTCTTTTTTTATAGATGAGTGTTCCATGTTATGACAGGATCCAGGTTGGGAGAGAAGCACAAAATAGAAAGCTGGAGAGAATAGCTTAAGCATGTCTCTGAAAGGTAGTGGAGCTGCCATCCTTTGACAATGTACAGTAGAGTGATATTTTCACACATAGGATATAAATTCAAATATACCCTTTCACAAGCAGGTTGTGAATTAATTGTTCAGAGTTTGTAAGTGAGATACCATTTTCATAGCCAATTAAAGAACTAGAATAATGGAAAAACCTGAAACCAGTAGAGTGTTATAAACTTATTGAAAGATGAAGATTCACATATCCATCTACACTCATTTGCATAATAATGAGCTCTCCACAAGTGGAAAGGTGACTTGGGAAACTGAAATCCAGGCCCCTGGGCAGGCCTATGTTTTTAAGGGGTGTATTGGGTTGTCTTCACCACATTTTTGATTGGTCTGCTTAAACAAAGACAGGAAATATGATAAATTCATAGCTTCAAGTAATGAGGTATCCTGATGCAGCCTGTCTTATGTGGACTGGTTTGAACTAGTCACCTTAGAAGACAGTCCTACTGGGTAAAGGGTGAGCCTATAAGCCATTGACTTGGATCAAAAAGACAGAAGTAGGACATTATTAGTGGCCTTTCCCTCCTTCTGCCTGCCCAACAATATGGATGGCTTCTAATATCTCCTCTTATCAGAAGCCACCTGTTGGGGTTTTAGAACACAGCCCACTCTAGCTGCTTCATATCAACATTGGAATGACATAAATGGCAGCAGTCAGAGTACCTCCGAGGAAGATTGATGCAAGAGTCCACAATAAAAGCAGTAGATGGCAGAGTTCTGGAGTGAAGGACAACCATCTTATGACAGTGTCTTTCTTTAAGATGGCTTAGGTAGGTGACATACCCTCTATAATGCATATAATGTGAAATTGTTAGAGTGACTATGGTACATACTGAAATCAAAACTGAACGATGAGTTGGAACATGTTTGCCTTTATTAGAAAAGAATAAAGAATAAATCCATCCAGTTGGCCATGGTGGCACACACCTTTAATTCAAGCAGTGGGTTGGCAGAAGCAGGTAGATCTCTATAAGACTGAGACAAGTCTAGTCTACATAGTCTACAACTGTCCAGGACAGTTGGGGCTATAGGGAGACTTTCAAACGAATTTTTTTAAAGTAAACCTATCAAAGAACCCATTGCATCCTTCATCATAAGTAGTGACAGCAATGATGACATCCCCTCCATCCTTATCTAATGTTAGGTGAACATGATAAGGAATGTGATATCTTTGGTTTAGGAAGTTGAGAAGTTTCATATTGACCAGTTTAAAATCAGTACCTGCCTATTGGGTTTCTGCTATATTCACCTCATATGAAACATTAAGGAACCATGTTAATGAGGAGAACTGCCCAATATTTTATTAATGTACGTTTTATTTTAAAAAGCAAGATGTACATGTGAAATCAGCTAGGTGGTAGACCAAAGTTGATGATCAAAGACTGCACATGAAAAGTTAGTAACAATAACTGTATCCTCCCCAGTACCCTCCCAACAACAAACGTCTTAGACCATGTGCCACATGTCAATTTTAGTAGGGAAAGATATTAAGGGTCAAGTCTGAGTGAAATGTAATGTGCTTTTTTGACCTAGACACAGTCAACATTTATTTTTAAATTGACAGACCCTGTTGATTCTGGTTTGGGCAGATCCTCTAGCCATGTCCCATACACACTATTTTAGTGTTACATTTTCCCAGGCATACGAATTTAACAAGAGGGTATTTAGGTGTCTCAGTTAGTGGGCAATATGGGTATTTAAGACACAAGAAGACATACTACAATGGTGTAAATTTATCATCTATAGAAAGGTTGTTCCATAATTTTAAAACAATTTTGCTTCATTTTGTTTTGTTTTGTTTTGATATGTTTCTCTATAGATCCAGTTGGCCTAGAGTTTGCTATGTAGACCAGGCTGGACTTAATCTTTCAGAGTTCTGCCTGTCTCTGTGTCCTGAGTGCTGGGATTAAAACTGTGTACCACCACAACTATCCTTGGAATAAATACTTTTAGGACAAGCTTCCCTATATAAGACAGTGGTTCATTGTCCCACAGTCAACTCAGATCCCATCATAGTCAATAAAATTAATAAAGGATGCTGGGTGTGGTGGTGCATGCCTTTAATCTTAGCACTCAGGAGGCAGAGACAGGCAGATCTTTGTGAGTTCAAGGTCAGCCTGGTCTACAGAGTGAGTTACAGGACAGCTGGGGCTACAGGGAGACCCTGTGTCAAAAAAAAACAAAACAAAACAAAATAAAAGATTAATAAATATTAATTAGTTTAATAGCAGCTCTCTGTCATGGGGCGACATATATTTTTGAAGAAAGAATATGGTGGATATTATCCATTCTTATAGGATTGAATTATTTCTCATTGTGCTGTTGCATACCCTTCCTTCTGTTTGGAATAAAAGGCAAACTTTCTCACATATTATGCAGAGGGCAATTTTCTCCTGTGAATGATTTTCTGAGTTGGCTTATTACAGTCGTCCCAAGACTCCAGGCCTATGTCTTTTCCTTTGAGGGCTTTTTTGTTTTTTTGTTCCACAGGGTAAGAGTGCCCTTTCCTTGTTTGTGTAAAGAAAAAAGGGATCATTCCTGGGCCAGACTGTGACAGTAATCAAGTGAATTGACTTTGTTTTAACTTTGTAGCTTGGGGAATGTTAACATAGAAATGGTGACCTCAAAGCCAGGAGATAGTCCACTGAAGACCTGGGGTAGTAAGGATAATCCACAGGTAAACAAGGACCTGAGTATGCCAGAGTGGTCCCCAATTAGGTCCGGCCTGTATAGTAAGGGCAGCCTTGGAGGGTGCATGGATCTACCAATTGTTCCTAATAATTAAGAATATCCCTGGTGGAATCCAATAATTAGCAAATAAATATAGATTAAGAATTATCAGGCAATATTTTATGTTTCAGTGATCTCTATATTGCACTTCTAACCTGAAATTCCAATAGGTACCCCTGAATTGGGGCTAGCCTTGGCAATCAGCAGTTGATCTTTAATGGAAGCCCCTTCCATACTGATGATAGCACAGGCAAGCATCTGATAGCTGTTATTTTCAAAAGAGGTGTCAGCCAGGAAAGGATTGAATGGGTTGGTCATAATCGGCTCCTGGTCAAAATCCATGAGACTCCCTGAAAAGTACTCCCTTCTGTAAAGATACAAGGTTGTTTTGTTCCACTGAAAGGAAAAAGGCTCTCCCCTAGGTGGAGAAGAAAAATGGTAAACATGTTTGGGTTTCGGCAGTGAGGCAGGTACAATGATACTGTCAGCATTGGTATAAATGGAACTTCACTTTGAACTACACATTCTCTGAATTCTGGCCCAAAGAACACTGCGTTCCTGAGATGGCATATAAAATCATTGGCTAACAAGGTTTCAAAATTCTAGAAAGTTCTGAAAAAGCAAGAAGCATATACTTGAGAGGACAACTATTTCTAGAGAAGTTCTACATAGCAATAATCTGTAAGACAGGTCCAATCAGAGGGGTAACAGTATGAAATCCTCCTGACAGGGCTATAGCAAGGAAGAGAACAGAAGAGAGAAAAAGGTAGATATACAATGAAATGGTACTCACCTATGTCCTAGGCAGTTGTCCCCTGATGAGCAAGCCTGACATCCTGAAGCTGATTGTAGGAGCATGTTCTAGTCTGTCTTCCATTGCTGTGACAAAACATTCTGACCGACACCAACTTGGGGAAGAAAAGCTTTATTGAGCTTAAATCTCCTGGGTCACATTTCATCACTTAGGGTGCCCAAGGCAGGAACTCAGGGCAGGAACCTGGAGGCAGGAGCTGAAGCACAGGCCATGGAGGAATGCTGTTCACTAGCTTGCTCCCCTGGCTTATGCCCAGCCTGCCCTCTTATACTGTACACAACAACCTGCCCAGGGTGGCACTACTCATTATGGGCCAGGCCCTCCCACTCTGCTCGACCATCAAGACAATACTCCACAGATGTGGCCACAGGCCAATCCAATGGAGCCAGTTCCCCAACTGAGTATCCCTCAACCCAGGTGTGTCAAGTTGATACTAAAGCTATCCAGCACAATTGACCCCTTGTCAACTTGACACACAAAACACATCACTATTAAATCACCACCTTTCCAGTTCTTATCCCCAAAGTATGATGATAACATTAATCACAACCTAAGACAGTACATCCTTAAAAGCCCCACAGTCCTTAAAATGTCCAAATGCTTAAAAGTTCAGTCTATTAAAAGTCTCTTAACTGTGGGCTGCTGTAAAATCCAAAACAAGTACTGTCTTATTTCAAAGGGAAGAATCAGGCACTCTCAAACAAAACCTAAGTCCAGCAAAGTAGCTCAAGGCTGGACACCTGGGAATCACTCATGGTCTTCTGGGCTCCAAAGGGATTCGGCAGCTCCACTTCTCTGACTCTGCCATCTGTGACAGACACAGCTCATCTTGAAGGCCCAGGCCAACTCCATTTCACACCTGCTGCTGCTCTTGGTGGTCATCCCATGGTCCTGGCATCTCCAAAAAGCTGGGGTTGCCACTGAAACTGAGGCAGCAACTTCACCAATGGTCTCTTCTGATCTCTCCTGGTGCAAAGCCTCAGCTTCTCTCCATGACCCCTGCAATCCTGGGGTCTTCACTGCAACCGAGGTGCACTTCCACCAATGGTCTTTCCTGACCTCTCACAGTGCCAAGCCTCGGCTGCTCTCTGTGACCCCCTCAAATTTCAACACCGGAACCATATAGGAGACTCTTACACGTTACCAAGTCCGGCTTCTGGCTCGAGATGGAGGCTCAGGCCCTTTCTGGGTCACAGCTTCTGTGTGCTGACCTTGAAGATATTCTCCCCAGAAGATTTCACCTCAGTGATGCTGGTCTCTTGTTACTTACAGCTGATTTTTCAGCCCCAGCTAACCAGCATCAATTGCCCCAGTACCACAAAAGTTTCACTTCAGGTTCTGGTCTCTTGTTACTTACAGCTGATTCTTCACCCCCAGCTGACCAGAACCCACAGATTACACAGTCCTGATGATCTCTGCTCCCCTTTGAAACTAGAAACTTCACAAGCCAGGCCTCCATCTTCTACAACTCCTTCAGCAAAACTGCTCCAAGCTCCACAGCAACAATCTTTAGGCATTCAATGATCTTCCCAGCCCAAAGTTCCAAACGCCTCCACAATCCTTCCCCAAAACACCAAGGTCAGGTCTGTCACAGCAATACCCCACTCCTGGTACCAATTTCTGTTCTAGTTTGTCTTCCATTGCTGTGACAAAACACTCTGACCGACACCAACTTGGGGAGGAAAGGGTTTATTCAGCTTACATCTCCTGGGTCACAGTTCATCACTTAGGGAGCCCAAGGCAGGAACTCAGGGCAGGAACCTGGAGGCAGGAGCTGAAGCACAGGCCATGGAGGAATGCTGTTCACTGGCTTGCTCCCCTGGCTCATGCCCAGCCTGCCTTCTTATACGGTACACAACAACCTGCCCAGGGTGGCACCACTCATTGTGGGCCAGGCCCTCCCACACTGCTTGACCAAGACAATACTCCACAGATGTGGCCACAGGCCAATCCAATGGAGCCAGTTCACCAACTGAGGCTCCCTCAACCCAGGTGTGTCAAGTTGACACTAAAGCTATCCGGCACAGAGCAGGACTCTGTCTCCAGAGAGCCAGCAGAGGGCTCTTTCCTACAGGCCCTATGAAGTATTGCTCTTCTTGATTTTATTATGGTATATCCAGGAGCTAATACTGGCCACTTTGAGATAAGATGACAGGATATGGGCCTTTTCAGAATGGGTGAACCAAACTTTTGTTAGAGTATGGTGTTGTAATTAGTATCAGGTACAAGGATCATAAAGAGAAGGTTCTTTGGTTCTTCCCTGGAAAGCCCTACCTGCCCATAATTTTGATCTTCTGGGATTTTTTTCCCAGTTAGGTGACATGAGACACCAGTTAGGGCATTTCAGTGTCTACCCCAAGGTCATTAGTAATGAAAAGCCCAATAAAAATTATATAAGTGCTTATCCCCCTGAAATAAATGAGTTTTGATCACTGAACCAGCACCCAGGTGTCTTTCTTTGGAGTGTTTGGGTCAGGGACCACTCTACTCACTCCCACTTCCCTCCTCACAGCCCCCAGCAGTTGAGCCATAGCCTAGCATGACTGCTAGACCTAGGTCTTGTGGAAGCTTGCTCATGTGAACTTGCAGGAATCCGGGCATTGGACACAAGACCTATGCCAATTCAGTCAGACAAGGGCCCAGAGTCAAGTGAGGTAAATGGGCAGCCTACTCTGGGAACTATTTGAGACTGATTACTCCTGTGTGAATGAGAGTAGATCTTTAAATCTTTAGATAGGCTGAGTAGAATCTTTACAGAAGGACATCTGGGTACAAATGCTTGAACATATAGGACTAAACATGTATGGTGTAATCAGAGGTTTGGAGGGGAGTAGGTGGGTGGCATGCATGAAGGAGGGAGTCTAAATTTGATTAAGAGATATGTATAAAATGTGCAGAAGTTCAATAAAGATAGTTTTCAAAAATTTCTTTTTATATATAATTGTTATAGTAGCATTAGAGGCCCAGTAAAGGAAAACTATTTCCTCTTGCTCAAGAGAATGGACCCTGCCTCAGTGTAGACCTCCCATTACCTTTTCCTTTAATGGTCCACCTGAGGGGCTAGAGAGACAGCTTATCAGTTAATAGCACTGGCTGCTCTAAAGAGGAAACAGGCATGGCTTCTGGCACCCATGTGGGTAATAACAAACATCCATAATTGCAATCTTGTGTGATCTAACATTTTCTTCTGGCCTGTGTGGGTCCTGAATACATATGGTGAATCTATATACATCAAAGCAAAACATACATACATATAAAATAAAAATAAATAAACAAAAAATGAAAGAGTTACTATATTTTGGCCTGTCAATCACCTGGTAGGAAATCTGACTTGACTGAATATATGTTAAGGAGATGGGTACACAAAATATCTCTTTAATTAGATAACATATTTTCTTTCCAAAATCCCTGCTCTGTACACTGTTACAGTAGAGCTGTCATGAGGTTCTGATTGTCAAGACTCAGAAAGACATGTTTCCTTTTCTTTTTCTTTGGTCTCTTCCCTTTGGATGCTGGTTACAGGCTAAATGTGTCTTCTCCAGTACTTTGGGCTTTATCACCCTTTCTCTAAAGCTTCCCTCCCTGCCATGTGACAGCATCTCCATTATGTGTTTGTTTACAATAGCATAATTTTCTCTCTTCCTCTTCTCCATCTCTCTCCTCCAGTCAGCTGCCAATATTTAATGCATGTCTGCCCTGAGGATTTTTCTCTTCAACTCCAATAAAACTGTCTTCAAGCTTTCTTCTGACAGTCTTCTTACATTCTTTTATTAACAAGACAAAAATATTTAGGAGGACTCCAATTTCCTTGATAGCACTATAGGAATCCTAAAGCAAAATATTCAATATTCTTCTCTCTCTGTGTTTACACTATTTTCTACTGCAATTTATTTATATGTATACCAGGAAGCCACAAAATTGGATACTATTTCTGGCCTTAGGCATCTCACTATATTTTGAATGATTTAAAGTAAGGCAAATAGTTACATTAACCATTACTTTAAAAAATTTTAAATATCTTCATATCAGATACCAGTTTCACTTAATATTCTTTCTCATTTCCTATACAGCAACTGTGCTGGGAAAAAAATTAAGTATTTATATTTAAACAATTGATAGTTGCTGGGTTTTTTCTCTCTTTTCCCTTTGCTTTCTGGATTGGTTTGTTCTTGTCTTTTTCCTACCCTTGGTCTTTACAAATACCTGACTGCTGTTCTTCCCCAGGGACACAGTCATCCCTCAGGCTCGCAATGCTCCTGTTGGCAGGATGAAGTTCTACACAAGATATTGCCTCGGGGTGCTAGATCCTTTTTAGACCTTATGTTAGTGAGCAATTCAGTGTTAGGTTTTTCCCTCAATCTTTTCCCATGTGGGCCTTTCATATTTGTGTATCTGGAACCAGGATATGAAAATAGAATAAGAGAGAGATTTCCTTCATTAACCTTCACTAACATCACATAATTTCAGTTGTATTGTAGTTTTCAGAAGTAACTCACCATGTCTACCAACAGAAAAAGGGAAAAAGGCCTGGATGCATGCAGGAAGTGCAGATCTCTGAGAACCATTTTAAAATCAGTTGTATCTAGGGACTGGAGAGATGGCCTAGCGGTTAAGAGCGCCAACTGCTTTTGCAGAGTACCCAGGTTTGATCCCCAGCACCCACATGGCGGCCGAGAACCATCTTTAACTCCAGTTCCAGGGGAATCCGACACCCTCTTCTGACCTCTGCGGCATTGCAAGACAAAAATTTTGAAAAGCAGCTGTATCTTTTAAGACAGCTATTGGTGTTCTCTCTTGCTTTCTCTCTTAATATGTATCTAATTGAAAAATAGCATAATTATGGAAATAAGTATATTCATATAAGCATGATAAACTAGTTAAATATAATTCTATGTCTTTTCCAGGAAAGTTAAGAAAGATAACTGAAATGAACTTTAGAATTTATACTTTGCTGTAGTGAATGTGCTTAAATAGATTTAAATTAAAATATTTCTATGGATTTCCTTAAGATTTTTTTTTTACTTTTTAGATTTTATTATTTTTAGTATATTTAAATTATTTTCTTGCTTCTTTTTTCATATATGGGCTCATTTAATAACTTAGATACTGGGAAGTAACACATTTATAACACAGACAGGTAGTAACTCAATTATTAATTATTAAATTGCTTTAGTTTGGACAGGGCATTTCTACATAAAATCCATGGGAGTTGCTAAGTATTGGCTTATTCTCTGGCTTGTACTCTTTTTTTTCAATTTTCATTTTTTATTGATGCTTTGTGTATTTCATACATCATTTTCCAATTCAGTTCAGGCATATATCCCTTTCCTTTCCCCCCACCCCACCCCAACCCATCCCAGATCATGCATTCTGCCATAAGTTTTCTGCATTTTTCTCTGGTCCTTTTTGTTGTTGTTTTGTTTTCATTTTTATTAACAATAAGTGATAATTTGTGAGTACAAGCATCCTTCATGTAAAACCAATTTGAAAGCAGTTGTGCCCAAACTCACCCAGCTCACAGGTCCCACCATCCAGCAGGGGGGGGCTTGTATGTTCAATCAAGTTGATCAAATGAGTGTCCAGTCTGTATTGTTGTAGTTTCACCATTCACTCCAATCACAGCCTTTACATTCTACCACGCCCTCTCTTCCGCAGATTGTTCCCTAGGCTTGGAAAAGGGACACAGGTGGATGAGAAGCAAAACAGTCTACTTTCTCTGGAGCTGTTGTCTTGGTCTCTGGTCAATTTCATGGGCTGACAGCTTGTCCAGGCATAACCTTTCGATCCTACTAATGAAGCACAAGCAATTAAATATATAGGTATTTAAACAGTACTAATTGTTATGGTAGGTTACTTTGCCAATAAATACTTGCTGCATGCCTTTTCTGAACTTGTAATGAAAGACAGAATTTTAAGAATGGCGACCTTGTCTGAATGTGGAATCTCAAGTAGCTGTGTTTCAACACTTGGCCCCATATGTTGACACTGTTTAGAAGGTTGTGGAACCGTTAGGGGTTAGAACCTGACTGGAGGAAATGGGTGGGATTCAAGGACTTCCACTCAGGTTGCTTTGTCTGTTCTCTGCTTCCTGTTTTCCTCAGAAATGTGAAGATAGAGTCTCAGCTAAACAGTCCTGCTTCACGGAGTGTCCTGCAAGCTCTCCTTCCATGAGGAGTTATGAGCCGTTCCTTCAATATTGTGAGATGAAACAGACAGTACCACTATTAAGTTGGTCTTTGTCAGGCTTTGGTAATAGCAATAAGAAAAGTGATTACTCTAACGGTGAGAATGTATGCACATTAAGATGAATGATGACATGTAAAACACTTCCTAAAATAGACAGGATGAATGGGTGAAATGCAATTTGCAAAAGAAAAATCTTTGTTATTCAAATGAATATAACATTTGAATGAGTTTATTGAAGAAGTTAACACACTCAGTGGACTTAGCAATTTATTACCTGTTTGGCAATAATATGGACACCATTGTTGTTGTTGCTGTTGTTGTTTTGATTGTACCTGACTATGCATTTAGCAAGGTGATCAAAATAGAAACAATTTTAAAAGGTGTCCAAGATGAAGAGTTTTATTATGTACTTTGGAATGAAACCAATTCTCAATGACTGGAATTTTGAGAGCAAATATTAGCCACTAAACATCCCCATTTTTCACAATGAAACATCTAGGTTTAAGTCAGAACTACACAATCATTCTTGTCAGATTCTGCTGGTGATGGCCCATAAAGTCTCAGAGTCCTGATTCTTAACTTCACTCTGTCCTACTGGTGCTCAGAATACAGAAAAAGTACTTTGCTTCAGTAGTAACAGGACTAGTGTTCAATATTGCTGTTTCCTACTTAAATATTTCAGTTTTGGGATGTAAGAGCTATCTATGACTATCGATGACAAGTCTCTTAATAATGCTAGCTGTTAGCTAAAAAGACTTTCTTATGTGGTATAATTCTAATTGGCATTGGATGTTCCTGAGCTTCTACTGAGGACCATTAATTATCTAATTTTACCAGAGTCCATCTAAAGACACCAAGAAATAAGTAAGAAGACTTTTATTGATTTTTATATTTATTTTAATATTTATTTATTTACTTATTATTTATCTTTTTTTGGGAGATAGTCTCCCTGTAGGTCCAGTTGGCCTGAATCTCACTATGTAAACCAGATTGGCTGCCATTTCAGACATCTCCCAGCCTCTACCTCTTGAGTACTAGGATTAAAGGTGCACACCACCACACGTGGGTTTTCTAAATAATTCTTCTCAAAATGTTTTTATATAACACATATGGTCAATATGCAGGAACTGAACCTTGTACTAAATACATTATGATAGTTAAAATGACAATAGAGTCACAGTAAAACTCATACATTTAATGGGAAATGCATTCCTGAATATATTGCATTCAGTCATGCAATAAAGATTCAGAGTTATTATTTATTCACCTTTATCATTGTGCATTAAATATGCTGGAAAATATCAGAAATATCAGAATAATGCATTTTGTCAAAAGGAGATGAAGTGTAACCATGTTATCCTTTGAAATGAAGAACCTATTATTGTATATAAAGCTCCCCAAATTCATAAATGGCTCTTATCAGAATTTCAAAAGCTCTCACTGCACCTTTATAAAGTTGGCATTTATGAGATATGAAATCTATTGAATCTCATCCCTTAGAACCTAGAAGTTCAAAATATTGACTCAGCACACAGATATTGCAGGCTCACACATTTTTAATTGTTCTTTAAAATTCATAGGACAACAGTCTGAGTTTCTACATCCTTTGGGAGAAGCACAACCACTAGCTATAAGAATAAAATCATCTGAGGGCATATATACCAATGGATAAAGTGCCTGCTGCACAGTCTTGGAGATGTAAGTTCAAATCCCCAGTACTCACAAAAAGCTGATTTTGTAGACTGACATCTATGATTCCAGTGCTGGAAGATGCATGGACAGCAAGACCCTGGAGCCTGGCTGGACAGCCACTCCAGGGAAGTGGTCAGCTACATGTTCAGTGAGAAACCTGTCTCAAAACATATGGTTGAAAACAGTTGAGAAGGATATATGAAACTTATTTTTTTCTCCATGCATGCATACACAGAAAGAAAAGAGAAGAGAGAGAGAGAGAGAGAGAGAGAGAGAGAGAGAGAGAACTCTTCTTCTTCTGCCTTCTTACTACATCCCATTACTTGCACACTGAGATTATAAGAAGCTATACTTTATCCCTCCTGAGAAAAATGGATTATACATGTCTATTTTGCACATGAGTTTCTGGAACACTCTTCTTAGTTTTTATTTATTTGTGGATGTGAATAGGCCCCTAAATAATCTGTGTTCTCAGCAATACGATTACTTCATTATATAAATCTTTAATGGAAGTAACAAGAAAAACAAAACCCCATAGGAATTCTATATTTCTGAAAATATTTAATGGTTCTATAGTCCAATATTGCATAATGGCTCAATACTAATTATATCGGTGTCCACTATATTCAAGGAAATCCTGCGGCTTTTATGAGAGAGTGAATACTGATCAAGTCTGTCCTCTTGAGAACTAAAGCAAAGGAGAATCAAACCTACATCTCATCTCTGGTGGGAGGAATGCTGCGTACTTGTAGGAAAGACAGTGTACTCAGAACTGACTTGGTGGTAGGCTTAGTCATAGGTAGGTTGACATATGAAAAATGGCTACACAAAATTACTGAATAAAGAAAGTAAATATCTGTATCTTTGATCAGCAGTGATAAGGAAACATCAAAGCAATGCTATAAATGTAATCTATGTTGATTTCATATAAATTTAGCTTCTCAAAAGAAATTTATCACTGCCATGCTACATAAATATGTATAAACTTGTACTTCATACATGGAAATAAAATTACTGCACAAGAATTTTTTCCACAAAATGAACATTGGGCAAGTTTTTCTCACTATAATTTTATAGTTCCTTAAATAAGCTTTATCCTCTCATTGAAATTAATGTTATATACTTTTGTTTCAGAGTGCAAGTATAAAAATATGGTCAGACACTGAGGGGGAAAGTGTTTTAATAATGCCATGCTACCACAACATGCTATTAATGATAAGTATTAATGAATAAAATTCTAGCTACTGGGTAGTTTCTACCATTAAAACTGGATTCTAAATATGAGGATGTCTCAGTGTGAATTATTGCTGTATAAGGTTCTGTATGACCTTGACAAGCTAGCTACTTAATTCATTGAGGCAGAGGTGCAGTGTTACAGAGGTAAGGTCTGCCTACATTCTTATGTTGAAATCCTAACTTCTGGTTCTCAATGTGGCTAATATTAGGGATGGAATATTTAGAAATGGTTGATCTACGATGAGTGTGTCCTGACTGAATAAACTTAGTGTCTCCACAACTAGAAAGAAAGAAATGGGCACTTGAAGCTGAAGGCCCTATAAAGACACAGAGACTATGGTCATCTGTAACAAGGAGAGAGACCTTAGTAACCAATTCAGATGTTCAGCTTCCATTACAGTGACTGAATGCAGTTCTCCTGTTAGTATGTCCAGTCTGCAGTGCTCTGTTATGGAATCCACAGTCCTAGGATCCATTCATTGAAAACAGCAAACCTGAGAGTTACCATTTGAAACCTTTTATAATGATTGCTATGCTGTCTAACCTAGATTGCTTTCTGAATTCTGTTCCTTATCCTAGTCCCCTCATCATCTGTATAATATTGGGAGTGACCTTTGGTTATGTTTTCCAGAATATATGAAGATGTAGCTGTGAATGAGATGTGGAATGTTCTGATCTTGTCAGCATAAAACATCCTGTTCATTTGCTGCCATTTCCAGTAAAATATAAGCAAAGTTTCATTGTTTAGGAACATGCTCACCTGATGAAGTTCTAGTCCCACCAAGATCTTTCAACTTCATAAGTGAAATCTGTGTCTGTACATTATCCATGCATTTTGTAAAGCATTAAGTGGAGAAACTATGGAAAGAATAATACTAATGATGTTTAATTTTGTATAATACAAGATAATAAATAATGGAATAATGACTCATAAGATTGGGGCTTTTATTTGTTAAGAAATTTATGGATGAGCTCATTACCTTCGGATCCCATGTATCTCAGTTCACTCTCCACAAGGACGCTGCAGCCACCCTATGTGGCCCAGCGTAGCAATGAATTTATCACGCATGTCACAGCCTTCCACCGGATGTTCTTCCTTCCTGGACCAGGCCTCGTAGGACCCAGGACTAAGCCTTGATAGGAAGGGGGAGAAATTGGAAGTGAGGCTTTATAGAATAGGAGAGAAAGAGAAAGAGGGAGAGACTAAAGAATCGGGGCTGGGAACAATTCCACAAGGGAAATAACTCGGTTTATTGCTGTAATCCAGGGTTTGTATACAGGACCTTGTGGGGGTTGGGACATACAGAAATGGTGGTTGGGACAAGCAGGATTTCAGGCCATATACTCCAGATCAGTACAGGAATGTGACAATGCTTTGCCCAAAGCATCAAAGACAATTGGCTCCAGGCAGATTTTCACAGGCAAGCAAGAGATCAGGAGGAATCCAGGCTTGGAGGTTGCTTGCTGATTCCCTAAGTGCTTTTTGCCAAATGGGAACCCTACAGCCCAGAGACCCAGGTAGTGAAACTGGGGATCTCTTCCCAGGCCCCTACCATTCTGGTTGTCACAAAGCCAAGTAGTTGCTTGCCAGGGTCCATTGACACCTTCCCTATCTTCTCTTGCTGCATTCAGGATTCAGCAGAGCCCTGACAGCTGCTTGACTTAAACAGTCCGGTTGTCCTATGTGACACTGAGACCTAAGACCAGAACAAATTGTCAGGTGAAACTTGTTCAAAACTCCTTGATCAAGCCACTGCAGGAACCAGACTATAATTGACAAGCAGAAGATCTTAGATAAAGGCTGAATCTCTAAGTACCAGGCAAAACACAGCCAAATTCTGCTATGAATCAGCCCCTTCTGAAAATTTAAAACACTTCTGCTGAAAGAAGAAAGATGACCTGAACAACTTGAATCACAAGCATCCAAAGAAAAATTCAATGAACAAACTAATTCCAGATGTGTATATCTCAACAGAAATTAAACCACCACACCACACACACACACACACACACACACACACACACACACACACACAAACACACACACACACAGAGATGCTCCAAAAAAATGACAAATCCCATAGTAACAGCCCCTAATAAAAATGACCTGGAAGATCATCCAGACACACAGATCACAAGAATGATTATATCTATGGTAGAATAATAGAAAGAAGAAAGATATATGAATGAAGTAGCGATGTCAATACAAGACATGAAAATAGAGTTTGAACGGCTATAAAAAAACAAACTTAAATGATGCTTGAAATGAAAAATAGATTAAATAAATTTATGATTACCAAGCCAGATCTTCAGAGAATACTAGAATGAGTAATTCAATCAGAGTGTAACGAAAAAAGGCATGCAAGATGTCACAAGGAACAAATAAGACCAGAAAACTTAATCCAAATAGATCTGAGAAAACAGAATCATAGAAATAATAGAGTTATTATCCATCTTTCAATAATAACTCTGAATGTTAATGTTCTCAATTCCTTAATATAAAGATACAGCCCAACGGACAGGGATAGAAAATAGTATCTATCTTTTTTGCTGCCTCAGAAAAGCACACACCAATAATAAGAATGGATAAAGTTATTCCAAGCAATTTGGAGTAAGGAGCAAAGAGACATAGCTAGCTATTCTAATAACAGACAACTTATACTTAAACCCAAAACCATTCAGGAAAGTCAAGCAATGACATTTCATACTTGTTAAAGGAAATATCTACCAACAGGATATTGCAATTCTAAATATATATGTACCACACACATGGGAACCCAATGTAATAAAATATATGCTATGATATATCAAACCATAGATTAACACAGCAACAATAATAGACAGTGAATTCTGTACCCTCTTTTTGGATCCACACTTATCAAAGTTTAGTCATTCAGATGACTAAACAGAGGAATTAAATGGATTCGACAGATTTCTAGAGAATATTTACCCAAACACTAAAATTCCACATTCTTCTCAGCATCTCATGAAGCTTTCTCCCAAAGCAACCACATGATAGGTCACCGAGAAACAAAGCTCTCAGCAAATAGCTAAATCTCACCATCTTGGCTTCTACCTGACCACATGGAATAAAGCTGGTTCCAGACAACAAAAGAAACTTTGGAAAATTCACTAACTCATGAAAAAAACATAAAACTATTGAATGGTAATTGAGTCAATGATGAAATCAATAAGGAAATTAAAAAGTATGTTAGAGGGGCTGGAGAGATGGCCTAGCAGTTAAGAGCACCGACCACTCTTACAGAGGACCCGGGTTTGATCCCCAGCACCCACATGGCGGCTGAGAACCATCTGAAACTCCAATTCCAGGAGAATTCCAGTTTCAGGGGAATCCGACACCCTCTTCTGACCTCCGCAGCACTGCACAACACAGGTGCACAGACCTACATACAGACAGTACATTCATACACATACAGAAATAAAAAAAAAGAAAAAGAAAAAAAGTATGTTAGAACGATAATGAAGATGATGAAAACATAACATATCGTATTTCTTTTTTTTTATTAATTTTATTTATTTTTGTATGTGTATGAATGTACTGTCTGCATGCAAGTCTGTGCACCCGTGTCGTGCAATGCCGCGGAGTTCAGAAGAGGGTCTCAGATTCCCCTGGAACTGGAGTTCTCCTGGAATTGGAGCTTCAGACGGTTCTCAGCCGCCATGTGGGTGCTGGGGATCGAACCCGGGTCCTCTGTAAGAGCGATCGGCGCTCTTAACCGCTAGGCCATCTCTCCAGCCCCAACATATCGTATTTCATGTGACACAATGAAGGCAGTTCTAAGTGGTTAGATTTAGCACTGTCTAAATTTAAGAGACCTCAAAATGATTACTACATGACACATCTTGACACTTTTGGAGAATAGGAAGAAAAGAAACCCAGAAACAGCAAAAGGAAGAGATTATCAAAATCAGGGTCAAAATTAGGAACAGAAAATGAAATCTCACTGAAAGAGAAGATATAAATAAATAAAATTAAAGATGAAAATAGAAACATAACAGTTGATGCAGGAAAAATGGAGAGAATCAGAAGGATATACTTATAATCTTTTTTTTTTAACAAAACTGGGAACATTTTTAAAAATCATAAATTTCATATAGAAATACAAAAGAGCTTGGATAGCAAAAATAATGCCAAATAAATAATAGAAGAAGTGCTGGAGGTATCACTGCCCCAGACTTCATGCTATTATACAAACCTAAATAAAGAGCAGGGAGCTAGCCTAAAAATCATAAAATCAGACACATGGATCAGTGCAATGGAAATAAGGGTTCACATGTAAGCCCACACTCTTACAAAAGATCTTTATTTATTTTTATGTGTGTATGCCTGGTGTGTGTGTGTGTGTGTGTGTGTGTGTGTGTGTGTGTGTGTGTTTGGGGGTGGGGTGTACAGGAGCGCATATGGTGTGTCAAGTGTATTTGAATGCCTGAAGAGACCAAAAGGTTGGAGCAATTGTAGATGGAGTTACAATGGATAGGGACTGATATGGTTGCAGAGAACTGAACTGAAGTCCTCTAGAAGACCAGGACATGCTCTTAAGGACAGAGCCATCTCTCCAGCCACCTGGGAAAAAAACAGAATCCTAAACAAATGGCATTTGTCACACTGTGTAGCTATATGCAAAAGGATGAAACTAGATCCTCATCTCTCACCCTGCACAAAACTCAACTTCAAATGAATGACAAAGACCTCAACATAAACGCTGGTTTCCTGAATTTGATAGAGGAGAAAGTAAGTAATACACTTGAATCTATGGTATAGAAGGACCCCAGGAGTGCAAGCATTAAGACCAACAATTGATTAAATGGGTTTTCATGAAAGTAAGACTTTTCTGCATAACAAAGGAGACCATCATTCTAATAAGAGGTGTGTGGGGGGGGGTCTGCAGAATGAGAAAAGCAGCGTTACCAGCTATGTATCTTACAGATTTATCATCTAGAATATAAAAATGCTCAAAAAACAAAGCATCAAGACAACATACAACAGAATTAAAAATGGGGCATGCAACTGAACAGAGTTCCAAAAATATGAAATGCACTTTGCTAAGAAATTATTAAATGTTTTCTTTCATGCAGAATATACACATATATATATATATATGTGTGTGTTAAGAAATATATACTACATATATTTATATCTTATTTGTTTATGATAATAAAGCATAATAGGGACTGGTTCTGTGCAGGAAGCAACTCAATGAAGTAACAGGAGGCACAGGAGAGTTCAATGCTATACACATATATCTGCTTTTGTCTGAAAATTTAATAATGAAGACATCTGTCAATAACACTGTGGAAGGGATTACTCTCTGTTCAGAACCAAATATAATACTAAAGTCCTAGGGCTATGCACTCAGGCAAAATATATTAATACAGGAGCTCTGACATCAGCAATGGATTGTTCTACCAGGTGGATGTTGGCCAGGGGATCCAAGGCCCCACAAAAGGTAAGGGCTCCTTGCCTCTAAGTTGGGATACCTACAGGAAGAGAGGCAATAAGACCCTGCTGCCGAAGACCTGACGTTAACATGGGAGGGATGTATTGAGACCACACATGCAAGTGTACAGATGGCCTCTGGAATGCCAGAGAGTGTTACCAAAGGCCACTAAACCAATAAAGCAAATATGGGTCTCCCTGAGTCAAGCAAGACTCCACCGTCAGCACCAGCTACACCTCACCTGCCTGGAAATACTGTGCAGCAGAGGCAGCCATGTGCCTGTATATCCCAAATCTAATTGGCTATTGGCTCTCCCCTTGGAGAAATAACCCATGGCTGATGCCACAAGCTTACATCCTCTGGTGGTTAGAGATGTTATAAGCCACAGTAGAACCCTGTCATATTAACAGGGGGAAAGTTGTAATCCATGGATTAACTATATCCAAACATACAGATATCATAAGCCACAGTAAGCCACGTCATATTTAACAGGAAAAAATGTAGTTCGTGGATCAACATCTCTCTAAACATATTGTCTATAACAAAGTAACCTTCCATAACTATTAATGCTGCTTAAATACCTATATATCTAATTGCTTGTTCTTCATTAGTAGGATCGAAATTATTCTGGACAAACTGTGCCCATGAAAGGACAGCCAGAATTGACCAGAGTCCAAGTCAACAGCTCCAGAGAGAGTGGACTGTTTTACCTCTCATCCCCCCTGTGCCCCTTTTCTAAGCCTAGGGAACAATCTGCGTGGGAAGAGGGGGCGTGGTAGAATGTAAGGGCTGCGATTGGGGTGAATGGTGAAAAACTACCGCCAAGGTAGTCGGGACACGGCAGTGCAGCATCAACTTGATTGAACAAACAACCTGTCACCCCCCACTGGATGGTGGGGCTGTAGGTGTTTGGGCACAACAGCCTGCAGATAGGTTTTGCATGAAGGATGCTTGTACTCATGGATTATCACTTATAGCTAAAAATGAAAAAAAAAAAAACTGAGAGAAAGATGCAGGACAGTTATGGCAGAATGCATGATCTGGGATGGGGTGGGGGTGGGGGGGGGAGGGAAAGGGAAATAAGCCTGAACTGAATTGGAAAAAATGTATGAAATGCACAAAGCATCAATAAAAACTAATTTAAAAAAAAAAGGCATAGACTGGGAGTGTACATTTTTAAATAAATTCTCCATTTAATATAAAAAAAATAACACTAATTACAAAATATTTGAAGATCTGTTTTGTAATGATTCATCAGAAAATAAATATGCATTTCATTTATTCATTTAAAAATAGTTTTTGTATCTTATACATAGTTCCAAGATAATCTAGAAAATGACTTATGCTTGGAAAATATTAGTTTCTGTCATTTAGTATTGAATTCTTTCTTTCTAAATAATATTATTCAAAATAATTTTTTTCTCTTCAACTTCAACCATGTGCATTTATGGGAATGGGGTTTGAATAGTTATGTGTAATTTTTAAAATATTTCATTGATCTTTGCTACAGTTTGGATAACACTTCTTAATCAAATTTAGACTCTCTCCCCATACGTGACCCTCTGTCTCCCACACCAGACCCCAGTGTATTCTATCATACATGTTATGTCTTATCCAGTCAAGAATTTGAGCCCAGATGTCCTTCAGTGTAAATTCATCCACTGGAGGCTAGTCAGACTATTTAGAGATCGTAAGTAAGGTATATTGTCCCTCACCCAGTAGTAAACAGTCTCCAATATTTCTCATTCTAGAGCCAGCCCACTAACCATTTCTCTCCCTTCACACTGGGCTGTTGTTCGATTGATTTGGCTTGGGTCCTGTGCTGGACGTCATTGCCACAAATTCGTATGTGCAAGCTTCCAGTGACCTGAAAACCTCTGCTTCCCCATGTTCATGAGCCAGCCCTGGCTCTTGCATCTTTCTGTACCCTTTGCCACAGTGGTTCCTGATACAGGAGTCCTATCCAGGGACGCACACTCTGCAGCCTCTTGTTCTTTAAAACTTAGGTGGTTGTGGGCTTCTGTGCACATCACACTCTTATATAAGGAAGCCTCACTGGTAAGAATTGAGGGATGTTCCTTAGCTGATGAAATAATGAAAACGTGGTACATTTACACAATTGAGTTTTATGCAACACAAACGAAAGATGAAATCATGCGATTTGCAGTTAAATGGACAGAACTAAAAAGGAGTATACTAAGTAACACAGACTTAGAGAAATTAGCAATTTATGTTCTTTCTTATTTCCGGATTGTAGTTAAAAGTCTTTAGATTTAAGTATATATCCTGATATAGAAGTAATAACATGGTAAAGATATTCTTGTACTCTGTGGGTATTCTCTTCACACTATTGATTGTTTCTTTTGCTGTACATAAGCTTTTTAGTTTAACGAGGTCCCATTTGTCAATTGTTGATCTTAATTACTGAGTGACCGATGTACAAATTAGTCCTTCACTTGATTTTGTTTCCTCTGAAATACTAGCTGCTCTTTTTTAGTTTTCTTTTTGATTTAGTGACTTCTACTGTCTAAATATTTCCCCTCAACGTGTTACATATTCTATGAAGTTTGTTCAAATGTGCCTTTGTCATCAACATTATAGATTTCATAAGGGACTCCTCAGCAAGTAATTTCTGATTTGTGAACTGATATTTTCAGAAACAAAATTCTCAAACTTCAACCTGCAGACAAGGTGTAAAGCCATTGCTACTGCATAATGCAAAGCAGCGTTCTGGACACAAAGCAGACTTCACATAACTGGATATGTGTTAGATCCTTGTCTTGGAATTTCTAGATTCCAACCTATGAAAATGCATTCTTATTATTTATAATTTATCTTGTCAGTGATATTTACAAAAACAGCTGAAAAAGTGGACAAAATAGTGACTGTCTTCTTATAATAAGCATATTACATATAACATATGTGGATTAATTTCCACTGACTTTATGACATAGTATATTAATCCTTTATGTACATGTGAGTTGTTTGCCACATTATGCCCATCATTTGTCTGCAAGTCTTTCTTTGATGCTTTTGTTGTAGGTATTTGACTATGGCAACAGTATGTATCTTCTATGAAACTCAATTTCTCTTTCACACCTTATTTTTATTTTTTTCTTTCCTTTTCTGGTTGGATATGATTCTGCAGTAATTTGATTTTTCTTTTTAACTCTATAAATAACTTATTTTATTACTTATCTGATAGTTCTGTTTTTGAGTTGCACATTATGAACACAGATCTGAGAACAACTTTGAAATTGTGTATAAATTTGCAAAGTGTATATTAACAATGCAGATCTTGTGTGCAGGCTCTTGGACATGTTCCCATTTCCAATGCTAAGTGTACCATAATCTTTTTCATTTTCTTAAATAATTCCATACTTCATTATAATTAAGATATATTTAAAACACAATTATTTCTCTTATTATGTTCATTACATATAATTTTATGTTATATATGTATATTTTATTGAAGTCATGTAGATTTCATACATCATTTCTTGATGCAATTTAGACTCATTCCCCTTTCCATGCCCCCACCTCACCAGAGTTCATGCATTCGGCCATGCATGTCTTACATCTTTTTCTCAGTCTTTTTAAAGCTTTTCTATGCAGCGGTTTGTTGTTTTAGGTAGAAGTTTTCTATTTCAGGCAGTTCTTTTTGATCCAGTCCTTTGATTGTTGTTGTTCCCTCAGATTTGTATTGTTCCATAATATGCCTATATTCATACCTCTACCAAAATTATGATGTCTGAAACTAAACTGTATATTAGTTCCAAAACACATTTGGGAATTCATAGTTTACATTTTAATTTTATATTACTCTAAAATATGCATACATACCCTCCACTCATATACCAAAATTACAAAGTCTGAAAATAACTGGTAGATTAATTGTAGAACCCATTAGGGAATTCACATTATAGGAACAGTTGCTTTCAGATAAAAAAGAAATATAATATTAATGTTGCTCAGTTTGCCTTCCAACTAAGGATTTAGTGCTAGCATCCACAAATGAGGGATACAATTCATCATTTGTATTTCTTGGACTGTGTTATTTCACTTAGCAAAATGGCATCTAGTTCCATCCATTTACTTGCAAAATTCATGATATCCTCTTTCTTTACTGCTGCATAGATAGAAATCTATTGTGTAGATGTACCATATTTTCTTTAACCACTCATTGGTTGAGGGGTATTTGTGTTGGTTCCAGAATTCCTATTGTGAAAAGGACTGCAATAAACATGGATGTGCATGTATCTCTGCAGTAGGCTGACTCTTGTGGGTATATACCCAAGAGTGTTATGACTGGGTCAGGTGGTAGGCTCATTTTGACTCTGTTTTCCAAAGTAGTTGTACGAGTTTACATTCCCTCCAGCAGTGGATGAGTGTTTCCCTTTCCCCACAACCTCTCCAGCATTTGGTAACTTTTGTTTTCTTTTTTTTTTTTTATGTCTTTTTGAGACAGGGTCTCCCTGTAGCCCCAGCTATCCTGGAACTCACTCTGTAGACCGGGCTGGCCTTGAATTCACAAAGATCTGCCTGCCTCTGCCTCCCAGTGCTAGGATTAAAGGCACGAGCCACCAAGCCTAGCAACTTTTGTTTTCTTGATCCTAGACAGTCTTATCAGAGTGAGATGATATCTTAAAATGGTTTAAAGTGCATTTCCTTAATTAGTCATGATGTTGAACATTTTTAAAGATGTTTCTCAGCCATCTTTACTTCCTTACTTGTGAAGTCTCTGCTTGACACTTTACTCCACTTTTTGAGGGAGTCATTTGTTTTCCTGCTTCTTTGTTTTTTGAGTAGTTAATGGAAGTTAATCCTCTGTCAGATTTATCACCAGTGAAGGTTTCCTCCCACTCTGTGAGTTTTCTCTTCACTTCATTGATTGTTTCTTTTACTGTACAGAAGCTTTTGAGTTTAATGAGGTCCCATTTGTCAACAGTTGACCTTATTTCCTGCACAGCTCCTGTAGAATTTAGAAAGTCTTTTCCTAAGCCTAAAACTTATAGGTGGCTAACAACGTTTTCTTCTATCACCTTCAGAGTTTCAGGTTTCACATTGAGCTCTTTGATCAATTAGGGATTGATTTTCATACAGGGTGAGAGGTAGGGGTTTAATTTTATTTTCCTACAAGTGGTAATCCAGTTTTTCTAACACTATTTGGTGAAGATGTTGCCTTTCCTCCATTGTGTCTTCTTGGCCACTTTTACAAATATGAGTTGGCTGAAATTGTATGTGCTCAAGTTTGGTTCTTCAGTTTTGTTCCATTGGTCTTTGGGTCTTGTTTTGTGCCAGTACCAGGCTGTCTTTATGACTATTGGCCTGTAATATAGTTTGAAAGGCCTGTAATACAGTTTGAAATCTGGTATAGTGCTCCCCCCCCCCCCGTGTTGTTCTTTTCATGCAGGGTTGCTTTGGCTATCCGAGGTCTTTTGTTTTTCCATAAGATTTTAATGATTTTTTTTCCAATTCTGTGGTTAGGTTTATTCCTAGGTATTTTAGTGTTTTTGAGGTTATTGTTAGTGGGAAAGTCTTATGATATTCCTTCTCCAGTTGCTTGTTGTAGGTGTAAAGAAAGGCTACTGATTCTTGTATGTGAATTTTGTATCTCAACACTTTACTGAAACTGCTAATCTTCTCTAGGATTTTTCTGGTAGAATTTTTATCATCCCTTAGGTAAACTAACATATCATCTGCAAAAAGAGATAGTTTGACCTCCTCTATTCTAAATAGTACTCCTTTAATTTCCCTTTCTTGCCTTATTGACCTAGCAAACATTTCAAGCACTATATTGAAGAGGAGTGGTGATAGGGAACAGCCTTGCAGGTTCCTACCTTTATGGGGAAATGCTTCTAATTTTTCTCCAAGACAACAGTATTGACCAGATCTTCAACAGAATAATAGAAGAAAATTTCTGCAAACTGAAAAAAGACAAACCCATACAAATATAAGCATATACAACACCAAACATAAAAGATCAGAAAATAAATTCTCTACACCATATCATAGTTAAAATGCTAGATGCCAAAAACAAAGAGAAAATGCTGAAAGGCACAAGATAAAAACAACAAATTTCACAGACCAACATTACTCTAGTTGAAGAAGCCTTCAAGGCAGTCCCCACAAAATCAGTAAGAAGACAGAGCAGCCCTCTATCCTCCTTGTTTTTCAATATGCTTATAGAACCAAAGCTAGAGTGATAAGACAAGAGAAGGAAATTTAGACTGTGCATGTTGGCACATGACTTTATCCCCCTCCTCAGGAAGTACAGACAGGTGGATCTCCATGGGTTCAAGGGCAGCCTGTTCTTCATTGGGAGTACCAGGAGGAGGTACAGTGGGACCCTGTCTCACAGAGAGATGTGGAGGAGGGGAGAGATAGAGAAATCAAAGGAGTGTTAATAGGAAAAGAAGACATTTTTTCTTATTTGAATATGTTATGTGACAGTTGTTCAAAATTCAACAAGAAAATTTTTAGAAATGATCACAAATTTAAGTGTCAAGATATAAAATTAGCTTATAAAGATCAGTAGCTTTCTTATATAGCAAAAACAAGAAGTCGGAGAAAGAAATCATGGGCACATTCCCATTTACAATAGCCTCAAAGGAATTGTATCTCCAAATAAACCTAACCAAAGATGGCAAAGTTTTCTACAATGAAAACTTTAAGTTTTTGAAGAAAAAGATTGAGGAAGACACTAGAAGATGAAAACACATACCTATGCCCATAGATTGGTAGAATTAATATTGTGAAAATGGATAACCTACCAAAACCAATTTGAAAATTCTTCAAAGAAATAGAAAAGGGATGTGAAATTCATATGGAAGAAACAGGACCAGGAAGGCTAAAGTAAACCTAAGCAAAAAGAACAATGTTGGAGGAATTACCACAAAAGACTTCAAGCTGTTCAGAATTATCATTATCAAAATACTGGTATTGGCAGAAAGTCAGATATGCAGATCAAGGAAATAAAATAGAAAGCTTTAACATTAATGCAACCACCTGACATTTGTCAAAGCTGCCAAAAATACACACTGAAAGAAAGACAGGATCCACAACACATAGTGCTGTCAAAACTGGATCTCCATATGCAAAGGAATAAATCCAGAGACGCGTCTATAACTTTGCACACAAATGAACCCATAAAGGATCAAAGACCTCGATGTGAAACCCAAATTGATGAAAGAGTTAGCTGAAACATAGGCAGTACCTTACAAATATCAGTTCAGGTAAAGACTTTCTAAATTGAATTCAATTTGATCAGGAATTAGGGCCAACAATTGACAAATGGGACCTCATTAAACTAAAAAGCTTCTGTACAGAAAAGTAAACAATCAATCCACAGAATAAGAACCACAAAGAGTAGGACAGAAGCTTTGCCAGCTATACATCTGATAGGGGATTAATATCAAGACTATAGAATAACTCAGAAAACAAAGAATCAATTAAACAAATGGCACATTTTAAAAATTAGGCTCTAGATCTGAACAGAGAGTTCTCAACAGAAAAAAAATACAGCTAAGATGTTCCTTAAAAGTGTTCAAGATCCTTAGTAATTAGAAAAGTATTTATTAAAACAAATTTAAGATTTCGTCTTACCCCAGACAGGATGCCTAAACTCAAGTGATAACACATGTTGGTGAGGATGTGGGAACTGGGAAGACTCATGCCCTTCTGGTGGGATTGCCAGCTGGTACAACCATTATAGAATTCAGGGTGGAAATTTTTCATGAAATTAAATTATATCTACCATAACATAGTCTCAAAGGATTGGAACTTCTACACAGAAATACTTGATGAGTCATGTTTATTACCACTCCTTTCACATTGGGGGGGGGTGAAAACAACCTAAATATCCCACAACTAAGGAATAGATAAGAAAAATAATAGTATATTTACACAGTGGAGTTCTAGTCAACTGTAAAGGAAAGGGGAACATGAAATTCACAGCTAAATGGATGAAACTGGAAACTGTTATAGTAAGTGATGCCATCCAGACTCAGAGAAATAAGCATCACACTTTCTCTCTGATTTGCAGATCTTTGTTCCAAGTCTTTAAATGTGAATATATAACATGAAGTGACCACAGGAGTCAGGAAACAGAAAGGAACCACAGGGGATGGGGGAAGAATAAGCTCAAGAGAGGATGATAGTAGTCCTGAACATTATCAAGGGGAAATGGAGAAAACAAGGAGTGTTTTTTCAGGGAAGGGAGTGGGAGACCTCCTTCCATTTGTTGGTCAAGGTAGTCCAAGATATTTCCAAAATAGTGCAGGCTATTGCCAAAGCATTTGGTTGCTTCACAGAACTTGAAAGCAATAATTTATTGCAGAAGACAAGAAACACTTCAGACATAGGACTTGGAAAAATGTGATGGAACTGATCTGACAGCCTCATCTCCAAAGAGTAGCTCTCATATCATCAGAAGGTGTTATGCAAATTGCCAAAGGTAAATGAATCAATCGTCCTACACACCTGTAAAGTCTAAGAATCATAGAAAGATCCAGCCCAGCAAATTGCTCTATCAGTGTAATAGTAACATTATCACTTATTGTCTAATTAGATTTAAAGAATTCTCAATAGGAAAGAATCCATGCATGGTACTATAAACAGAGCTAAGTATATATATGGTTGGAAAGGTCAAATATCTTAGAGAAAAACTTACAAGTATTACTTTTCTTTCTTTTTTTTTTAATGTGTATGAATGCACTCTCTGCATGTAGGTTGGTGCACCCGTGTCATGCAATGCCATGGAGGTCAGAAGAGGGTGTCAGATTCCCCTGGAACTAGAGTTAAAGATGGTTTTTAGCCACCATGTGGGTGCTGGGAATCAAACCCGAGTCCTCTGCAAGAGCAGTCGGTGCTCTCAACCACTGAGCCATCTCTCCAGCCCCACAAGTATTACTTTCCTACACCAATGTAATTTCTTATCATATTCTAAATACATGTCTTTATATTTACAGACAAATGCAGCTCTCAACATTCATCAAATATTTTTCTTTGTGCAACATATGGTGATGATAACAGATCATTATGATTTGTCAAAATAAAGAGAATACGTGACTGTGGGGTTCTCAGGACTAAGAGACATACCTACAATGCCACTTCTACACCTAAGACTCTGGGAACACTGAACAAGAGGAAACGGAAATATTCTTAGATCCAGAGGAACAAGATGCATGCTACTAGATAGGGAATTTCTCCATAAACTCTCCTCACTATAGTAGTTCAACAAGATCTGCATAATGACAAAAAAAAAAAAAGGGAAAAAAAAGGCTTGACACAGGTGAAATATGGGAGTATGACATGGCGAGCTTTACGGAGAGTCGATTGATGCTGAAGGGGAAAGAATCCGTTTTCTCCAGGGACTAGCTCCATAAGAAGTTACCTAATCCCTTATGTTTAGCCCTAAGCACATTTACTTGGGAGCACCACTGAATGGACTCTGTGCTATATATACATGTATATTGTAAATTTTTTTTCTTTATTTTAATTTTTTAAAGGGATTCTACAACACAATGACACAGTTGTTTTTCAGATCATGATTGAGCATGTGACTCAGTTTGTCATACAATAGATAATTGGTGCTAGCAGCAATGCTCACAGATGATGGGATGCCATTATGGCGAGTAGCGGTGCTTTTTGTTTTTTGCTGGGACTGTGTTACTTTACTTAGCATGAATGAACTCTTATTGTCTTCCAACCAATTTACTTGGGAGAGCTCAGGATGTCCTTCTTTTCTTTAGACCCCTGCAGTAGAAACTCCATTGTGTAGATGTACGACATTTTTCTCTATCCATTCCTCAGTTGAGGGCACTATGGGGGGTTCCCAGTTCTATATAAATGTGGTAAGAGAGTCGCAATAAACATAGCTGTGCAGTATCTCTGCAGTAAGATGAGTCTTCTTGGTATATAACCAGGAGTGGTTATGGCTGGGTCAAGGTGGCAAGTTCATTCTGAGAGTCTTCCAAGGGTTCTCCACACCTGCTTTCCATAATGTGGCTGGTACCAGTTTACATTCCCACACGGCAGTGGATGAGTGGTTCCCCTTTCCCCACAACATTTCCCGCGTTTTGGTATTCCTTTGTTTTCTATTCTGGAATCTCCTTGATTCATATGCCAGTCTTTTGCGAGTGAGATGATATCTTAAAGTGGTTTAATTTTGCATTTCCTTAAGTATGTTAGCAACATTGAACACTTCTAAAGATGTTTCTGGCCATCTCTAATTCCTCTTTTGTGAAGACTCTGTTCTGCGCTTACTTTACTCCATCTTTTGTGTAGTTCATTTGTTTTCTTTCTTCTTTGTTTTTTTTTTTTTTTTTTAAATTGAGTTTTTTTGATTGCTTTGTGCATTTCATATACCATTTTCCAATTCAGTTCAGGCTTATTTCCCTTCCCTCCCCCCCCCCACCCATCCCAGATCATGGCATTCCGCATAACTGTCCTGCATCTTCTCTCAGTTTTTGTTTTTTCATTTAGGCTATAAGTGTAAATCCATGAGTACAAGTCATCCTTCATTGCAAACCTATCTGCAGTCTGTTGTGCCCAAAACCCCACAACCCCACCATGGGCCAGTGTGGGGGTGAAAGGTTGTTTGTTCAACAAGTTGATCAAATGATGTCCAGACTACATTGCTTGTATTTCCACATTCACCCCAATCGCAGCCCTTACATTCTAGCCCGCCCCCTCTTCCGAAGGTTGTTCCCTAGGCTTAGAAAAGGGGCACAGGTGATGAGAGGTAAAATCAGTCCCCACTCTCTCTGGAGCTGTGACTTGGCTCTGGTCAAATTCTGGCTGTTTTGTTTCACGGGCTGACAGTCTGGGTCCATGGATAACTTTTCGATCCTACTATTGAAGAACAAGCAATTAGATTTATAGGTATTCAAGCAGCACCAATATTATGCTAGAGTTACTTAGGCATAGACACATGTTTGGGATAATGTTTAATCCATGAATTACAATTTTCACCCCCTGTTTAAATATGACAGGGTCTGTACTGTGGCTATCACGACTAACCTGAGTAGAGGATTAAGTTGTGGCATCAGCCATGTGTTAGTATTTTCTCCAAGGGGAGAGCCAATAGCCAATTAGATTTGGGATATTACAAGGCACATGTGCTTGCCTCTGCTGCACAGTTTTCCAGCAGGTGAGGTGTAGCTGGTGTGCTGGCTGACGTGGGAGTCTTGCTTGACTCGGGAACCCATTTGTGCTTTACTGGTTTAGTGGCTTTTTGGTAACACTCTCTGGCATTCCAGAGGCGATACTGTACACTTGCATGTGTGGGTCTCGATATGATCCGCCTCCATGGTTAATCATTCATCTTGGCAGCAGGGTCTTATTGCCTACTCTCCTGTGGGTATCCAACTTAGAGGGAAGAGCCTTTACCTTTTTGGGGCTTGGATTCCCCAGGCCAAGCATACCTTGGCTAGAACAATCCATTGCTGATGGTTCAGAGCCTCCTGTATTAATATAATTGCTTAGTGCATAGCCTAGGACTTTAGTTATGTTTGGTTCTGGAACAGCAGAGTAAAAACCTCACAGTTTCCCCCATGTCTGTAAGTCAATTAAAGAAGGCAGTGTTAACCGGGTTTTATAAGAGATTAACAAGGTCTACAATAGCTTGTGCTCCAATTTACAAGTTGGGGAGTGACTCTCACTACATGTCCCATATTTCTCCTTGTTTCTTGGGTGGGAAGTTACCATATATGAGAAATCATGTTTTTTTTCAAAAATTGTAGATCGCAGTGAAGGATTTTCTCCTCCCACCGCGGGTTTTGCTCTTCGGTTCTTTATTGTTTCTGATGTGCAAGAACCTTCTGAAGTTTAATGGAGGTCCCATTATAGTTCAATTGTCAACCTTAATTCTTGCTCAACTGCTGTCTGACTTGATTTTCCTATTGCCTATTGCTTGCATCTTGCAGACGATTTTTCTTCTCTCTACGCCTTCAGGAGTTGTGGGGTGGGTTCACAATTGGAGGCTAGGATCCGTATTAAATTCCATGCTGGTGTTGACTTTTTTGGGTACAGGTGAGAAGGCAGGGTTTAATTTCCATTATCTGCAAATGTGGTGATAACCGTTTTCCACACTCATTTGTGAAGTGCCCTGTCTTTTCCCCACTATGTGTTTTCTTGCCCC
The DNA here is from genome assembly GCA_009823505.1 of Rhizomys pruinosus. Taxonomy (NCBI): domain Eukaryota; kingdom Metazoa; phylum Chordata; class Mammalia; order Rodentia; family Spalacidae; genus Rhizomys; species Rhizomys pruinosus. Next base: position 56,740 of record VZQC01000858.1, on the reverse strand, counting down.
CCTTGTCAAATATTGTAGGTTGCTGAAATAGGGTTGATGCACTAATCCTGGATCTTCAGTTTTTTGGTTCCATTTTGGGTCAACAGTCTGTTTGTTTGTGCCAGTACCTGAGGCCGTGTTTATGACTATGCGGAGCCCTGAAGTATATTGGATAATAGAGATCCCCCTGGTATTTTTTTTTTTCACTCAGGGTTGTTTTGGCTAGTCTGGGTCTTTTTTCTTTTTTTTTTTAATTATGAAATTAGGGAGTTTTTTTTCACAATTCTGTGAAGAGAACTCTGGATATTTAATTGGGATTGTATATAAACCTATACAAGAGTTTGGAGTAGAATGACGATTTTCACTATAGTTAATCTCTTCCAATCCATGAGCCATTGGGAGGGTTTTTTTTTTCCATTTTCTGATTGTCTTTCTTCAATTTCCTTCTCAGGAGTTTAAAATTTTTGTTGTCTAGACTTTTGGTTCTTTGGTTAGGTTGGTTCCTAAGTATTTTATTGATTTTTTTTTTTTTTTTTGAGGCTGTGAGTCAGAAGGTCTCCTTGAATTCCTGTTTATTGCTTGTTGTTGGTGTATAAGAAAAGGCCTACTGATTTTGTCTAGATATGAATTTTTGTTCCCACAATCTTTACTGAAGCTTTGATAATTTCTACCGAGTTGTTCTGGTTGGAGTTTTTTAGCAATCCATTAGTAAAAGACAATCATATAAGTGTCAGCAAAAATGGATGCTGGACTTCCTCTTTTCCAATTGAGTACTTCCTTTATTTATTTTTTTTAATTTTATTTTTATTTTCTGTATGTGTATGAATGTACTGCTCTGCATGCAAAGTCTGGTGCACTCTCAGGGTAGTGTGTGGTTGTGGTGTTTATGTTGGTTATTTTGTTTGTACTCGATAAAGTACCAGTTCCGACAATAGAGTACACTGCATACCCTAATTGTTTGACCATTTGGCTTGAGTGCAGGAGGAGTTTGGCCGGTTGGCTATTCTTGTGCTTTCTTAAGAGGGTTACTACTCGACCTAGTGGCAACAAGGCAAATATAAAGCGAAAGCTAGAACGAGATTTGATTGGTGCGCATCACCTAATCTTTGTCTCGGTACATTTTTCACCGGACGATATCATGAGTCTCGAAACATTCTGTGGTTTCAGGATGTACTTTATCAATGTTAACGGATTAAGCCACCACATGCCTTATCCTCTGCTATGGTGGCTTTTCTTGGCAGTAGTTACCTAATAAAAGCATCATGTTAACATTTTTTTCTTTTATTGTGACCGCTAACTTTTTTGATGCCATTGTAGTTAGAATTCTTCCTTGAACTTTACGGTCGTCCCATGTTTATTAGTTACGCCATTGATTGAATTTTTAGTACCCAGAAAGAGAGACTCGCACGATGTACAAAAGCCAAAAGAGACAAGGTAATGAAAGCACAAATCGATTTTCTGCCCGCAAGAAAACAGTAACATTCTGAACGTCAGCCTCATTTGACCCCTCGTGTGTCGTGCAATTGCCGCGGAAGGTCAGAAGAGGGTCTCAGATGTTTCTTCCTGCTGGAACTGTTTTAGTTCTCCTGGAAACGGAGCATTCAGACGAAGTTTCTCAGCTCCGCCATGTGAGGTGCGTGGGGAGATCGACCCGGGTCCTTCTGCAAGAGCGGTTGGGCGTTACTTCTTTACCACATAGGCCATCTCTCCAGCCTCCATACGATACTTCCTTTAATTTCCTTTTTCCAGCCTTATTGCCCTAGCAATGGTTTTAAAACACTATATTGAAGAGGAAGTGGTGACAGAAGGGTAGCCTTGCTGAGGTTATCCTACCTTATAAAAGGATGCTCCCTGTCATTTTTCCCATTTAGGATGATACTGAGTTCCTACCAATATTTAAGGGAATGCTTCGGTCATTTCCACATTTAGAATGCTATTGGTGCCATGGGTTTCCTGTATATTGTCTATTGATTACATTGGAGGGATGGTCCCTCCAATCCAATTCCCCTAGGACTATTAAGCTGAAGGGATGCTGGATTTTGTCAAGGCTTTTTCCCACGGTCAATTGGATGATGGTGTGGTTTTTTGTCTTTCAGTCCATTTTTTATGGCTTGATGATATTATTGATTTTCATCATGTTGAACCTCCCTGCATCTCTGGTATGAATCCAACTTCGGCCTTGATGCATGATCTTTTGATGTGGGTCTGTATGCAATGTTGCACGGTATCCTGTTTAAGAATTTTTTCCATCTGTGTTTCATTAATGAGATCGGTTCTATAGTTCTCCTTTTTGTTGTATCTTACGTAGTTTTGGTATCGCAGTGATGCTGGCTTCATGGACGGAAGATTTGGAAGAACTCCCTCTGTATCCTTCTTTGAACACTTTGAGTAATATGGTTGTAAGTCTTTTTTGAAATGTTTTATAGAATTCTGCTTGTGATTTGTAAATCTTTGTATGTATATGTAACGGTGATAATTAAAGAAAAGAAGAAATTGAGAGGTGGTGAAGGAGCAAAGGAGGATTTGCAGGAAGGAGGGGTTGGGAGGAGCAGAAATGTAAATACAATACTCTATAGAATTATCAAAATATATTTTTAAAAACCAATCTTACACACTTCCCGAAGTGGTGGCACACTCCTTCTCAATCCCAGACACTGGGAGAGGAGGGCAGTGGATCTTTGCTCTGTGCATCCAGAGATGGTGCATGGTCTACAAAGCAAAATTTCTAGCCAGCTGGGCTACACGGAAACCTTGTCTCAAAAAAAGCGCGCGGCACACCAGCCAGTCCACACACACATTGAATTCACATCACACACAAGTAAAACAGTAACAAAATTTTAAAAAGTACAACATATATTATTTGAAATATTTTTCTTTATATCATTGCCATTATTCAATATTTTCATGTTTGAATGTCTTTTCGAGTTTTGTTATTTTTGCAGATATGTTTGAATGACTTTTCGAGTTTTGTTATTTTTGCAGATAGAGGATAGATGATAGATAGATAGATAGATAGATAGATAGACATAAAACACTTTCCTGTTACTTTAATTATCTGATGCACATCAAGGCTTACCTTATGAAACAGCTATACAATTCTTACTTTTCATATATATCAGTTTAATTAACATTTATATTTATAAGACATTATTATAAATGGATTTACGAGGCTAAAATTTTTGATAATGTTATGATACACAGCAACAACTTGTTTTCTAAAGAGATATTTGATTTACATTGTTACATACTGAGAATATGATATCCAAATATTTTTCCTCAATGTTCCCATACATCTTTGTTTTAAGAATTTTTTTTATGGAACTGATCAACATGATATTGTTGTCAGATATATTTCTATTTATTACCAACAAAAGTTCTGTATATTATATATTTTTATTTTTGTATATTTTCCATTCTTTAAGTTATTATTTGATAAGAACTTTTGTGGCATAGAAATCAGTGAATTTCTACAACTATAATACGTTGATTCCAACATCTTCAAACATTTGTGGTTATCAAGAATTTTCAAATTTTAATACTAATTAAGGGTACATTCAAAAACTTTTTTCCCTTTTACGTTTTCATTACACTTGGACACTAACATATTAACATGTTGTACCAATTCATCTTAAAAATTTCATGTTAACATTAGAGTGTTTTCTAATGGTATTTACTTTTGACATAAGAAATGAATCTGAGATCTTTTCCTAGAAATATCTTGCTGATTTCTGCTCTTATTTGTAGTTGAAGACACCATCATGCATGAATATCTCAGTTTGATTTTTTTTTGAATTTTCTTTTCAGTTCTGCTAGCATTTCTATCTGCACTTATGTCAGCAAAAAATTACTAGTTTTTGAATTGTTTTTGATGTTTGTGTGGGGTGTGTGGATGTGGATGAGGACATGTCTATACATGTGGAGGCCAAAGTTCAATGTCGAATATCTTTCTCAACTTTTTTCCATCTACTTTTATTGGTCTCCCACTGATTCTTCTAGCTAACTGACCAAAAAGCTCTAGGGATCACCTGACTGTTTTCCCAGAGCTGGGATTACAGACACATGCACTTCTGACATTTTCTATGGCTTCTGAAACTCAAATTCAGGTCCTCCTGCTTTCAGAGCAAACACTGACCAACCGAGCTTCACTTCAGCTCCAATTAGTAACATATTTCAGTGACTTTATTGACTTGCCTACTGCTATGGTTTTTATTACGATGTTTTGGATAATTCTATTCATAGATACAGTATTTTGATAATATCCACTCCCCCTCCCCAACTCCTGCTCCCTCCTCTGCCACGTGCTCCTCCAAATTCTTGTCTTCTTATTTATTTCTGATAACCTACTGAGTCTAATGATACATATTTACACATGGTTGTAAGCCTGTCCATTGGAAGATGAGCAACTACTATGGGCCATACCCTGGAGTAAACAAATTGTCCTTCTCCAAGCAACCATCAATGCCCAGTAGCTCCTCAGCTAGGGGTGAAGCCTCACAAGCTCCTCTCCCTTTCACGCTGGCTTAATCTTGACTATGTCTTGTGCTGGCAAGTACAGCTGTGATGCGTTTATGGGTACAAAGGGCTCTGTTGTGACCAGAGAAGAGTGTCTCTTGGTGTTCTTCCCTCACCTTCCACCTTTCAGTATTTCTCCTCCCTTTCCCATGAGGTTTCTTGAACCTTTTGCCAAAGGAGTGTTATACAGATGTCCTAATGAAGGATGAGCACTATGCAGTCTTTTACTCTATATACTTTCACCAGTTGTAGATCTCTGTAATATCCATTGTGCACTGCAAAATGAAGCATCTCTGATGAGGTTCAGAGATGAACTAATTTATTGGTTTAAGGATAAGCAATTCAAGGGCAGGTTGATATTATGTCCACTTAGCTGAATAATAATAATAGGTTGCACCAATAGGATCCAGGACCTAAGATCTAGGGAGAAACTTACTCTTGGCTCTTTATAGTTTCAAGCATAGTGGGTTTAAAATTCAGGCAGAAGACTGTTGGCTAGCCCATTGTTCTTTTTCCACTGTCGTGTCAATGCACATAGTGTGACCTCTGTTGTTTTCATCATGGTACTGACTACAGCAGGATAGGTGGTAGCATGCACTTTTATCCCCATTATAACCATAACAATATCATATACAGACAGAGCTGAATTGGAACATGAATTATAGTTATTTTGTATGATTATATAAAAATTGTTCAAAACTAAAATTTTCATCATTTTCCTGCTTTCCTGAAATTTGTGCAATATTATATGTATAAATGAATGCCTATGAAATCAACTAGATAATCCTCTAGTAACTATATTTTCCTTATATATTTTTGACAGTATTTTTACATAAGATGTTACTTTAGGCTTCTTTAGAATTGCAAAATATGAAATCCATCACATTTACTTAATTTGTTGGGCCCTTTCAGTTTTAACTTTAAAAATCTTGAACCACAATTCCTAGTACTTAGAACTTTCACAGAAACTTTCCATCCTTCATTTGTTGGTCTGATGTTTCATTTTGTGATTTTGTTTTACTGAGGAGACAAAATGTGTGTAGTGTTCAGATGTGAAGTGAAACTGACCTGTGGAAACTTGACAGACTTGATAATAATTCATACAATGGATTGCCTAGTTTATTTAACATAGTTAATTTATGGTATTTTATGTAAATGAAATCTCAGAGATATAAAAAGGCTAGGCTGTATAATCTTGCACTTTCCCTTCACTGTAGTAACTTGGTGAATAGGCACATCTGATTAGCATCCACATTCAAGGAGGGTGACTACAGAATGTGTATGAATATAACCCACATTAACCAAATTAACCCATTCCAAACCAGATTCTCAATTCAGGAACATGTAGTCTACAAAATCTTTGCAAGACTTGGCTTGTTTCAAGACATCTCCATGGCTGCAGACTGGGGACTCCTGGACACTCATTGTGTGAAGCATGCAAGTTACAACTCCAGATACACTGTTGGTCATGTAGACAGTTTTCTGAAGTCCAGCCTCTGGGTCTTCCCCCTACCCCATTGCTTTCCCCGTGGTAGTGGTCTCCTTGCCCCAGAGCTTAGTTTCTCCTTCTAGTGGCATTGCCTTGGGAATTTCTCAATACCTATTCAAGGTCACCGGAATAATATTTCTCCGTCTATATTTTCCTCCTAGTAACTTGTCTCTTTGTGTATCACATCTTCAAATGCTGCAGAAGTTTAGCTTGAAATACATTTCAATGCATTACTTTGGCCCCCATTCTCTATTCAGTCTCCTTTTTATTCATGTTCCATTTAACTCATCAGTGTTTATTCCACTTCGCTCATTCTCATCCTAGATTATCCTATTGACAGAACAATGTGGGAAATTCTTATTTTTGATGCTTTTCTCCAATTTCTAGATATTGGTAAATATGGGAACTAGATAAAAGTAAATAATTATGCTAAACAATATCATTGTATTTTTGATTCATAAATTTTTGTGCACGTGTGTGCACATGAATGTGTGTGTGTGTATGCAAATACACTCGCCTTTGAGTGAACATGTGGAGGTCTTCAGTGGACATATGTGTCTCCCTCTTATTTACTATGTATTTGAGATACAAACTTTCAGTGAACCTGGAGTTTGGCATTTTGGCTGAGTTGCCTGTCATTGAGCCCCAGAATTTCCCTGCCTCCAAACCTTGCACTGGGGTGGCAAATGCATTAACCATGCCCACCCTTTAAATGGCAATTGGAATCCAAACTCAGGTCCTCATGTGTGATGGTTAATCCTAGGTGTCAACTTGACTGGACTAAAGAACAAATAAGAGAAAAAAGATCTTCTGATTTGATTACCTCAACCTGGATGGCCCACCCCAAATGTGGGCGTTACCTTCTGCCAGCAGGCAGTATTAAAGGCCATGGCAGAGGGAGCTGGTCCCTTTTTTCCTGCAGCTTGCCTCTCTCTCACTGGCGAGTTTGTCTTGCTGCTGTGATCAACCCTTCCCTCTTCCGATCCAGCGTGTACTGAGACTGGCAGATCTCCTGGAATCCATCGGGCCTTCAGCACCAGATTGGGACTACTGAGTCATCCAGTTTTGTGGACTGAGCAGTTCCCTGGATTCTCAGCCTCTCCAGTGTGGCTCGGCTACTGTTGGACTCCTTGAACTCTATCACATGAGCAAATCAATAAATTGTATATAGCTATATATTCGTCCTGTTGCTTCTGTTTCTTTAGCGAACCCTGACTAATATATCATGCTTGCTAGAAGTTTAGCCATTGTGGCATCTCTTCAGCCCCAGGTATCACTTTGGTTCACAATCACTGAGCTAAATCTGTCTAGTCATTCCCAATTGTTTCTAGATGTATTTTTTCCAAGACTTTATGCCTTACTGATAACACAGCAGTGCTTTGCCATCCTCATGCTGTAGAAAATCTTACTATTCACTTAACTGAGAAAACGGATGATGTCCTTGATATTTTTGTGCATGCCTGGTATTTCCTACACATAGCTTTTCTGTACTGTGGTTGAGAATCCCTTATTTCAATTATCTAAACAGTACATTGTCTATTCCAGCTATCCTAGGTGAATATCACCATGAAGATTCCAGACTCTTGGGTTATTATTTTTCTCTACTGTAATTCTGGTAAAAGATTCTATTCTGTTATATTGGACTCTATTCCTTAAGACAGGCTCCTGAGTATTGAGGAGAAATGTAGTCAACGGTCTTTATTTATGTCACTTTAAAGTCCTTAGCAAAACCTTATTAATCAGTAACCTTCATATTACAAATCACACCCCCCCCGCTCTATGAGCAGCTGCTGTAGATCTTTATCCTTCACATTTAAATATTTCCTTGTTTTATTAAAGATCTTTCTCTGCAAGGAAAGGATCTCTGGGGAAAGGCAGCTAAAATTCCACTGTCCCTTGCACCCATCTTTCCCCATGTGCCTGGCAGAGGAGTGTTTTCTGTGAGGCTCACTTCCTTTCCCTTAGGATCTTTCTCTAAACATCTTCAAAAAACCTAAATGACTTTCTTCAGCCTCTAAAGAAAATGCACATGTTGTAATGGTTTCTGATGGTCCAAAAGTTCACTTGTATTTACGTCCAGGTTTCCGCTCCTTCTCTGTCCTTTTTGTAGATTCCCCAGATAAGCCAATACACCACTTCAATCTTTAGGCATATCTCTTTGTGAAATATTTCCACCTACTTCTGACCCCTTCTCAGCAATCCTTAGTCACAGCCAGGTACTTTCATAGAAGTGATAATTCAGACAGGTGTGATCAGCTGTGTGTTCCGAGTGTCTCTAGCACCTAATAATCACATTCGCCCTACTTTTCTTACTTTTTTTGTTTGAAGACTTGCCTGGTTAAAAAATAATATTGAAATCTCTTTGAGAGAAGTTGTCACACCTTTTCTGTATATCATTTAATTCCTACAAACTGATGATAAATGAACTCACTAGTAGGCAATAAAATGAACTGATTTACCTAGGAAATAGAAAACAAATTAGTCTACAAAAGGTAAATTATGCATGAGTATTTCAATGAGGTTTTTGTGGGGGGGATCTTTTTTTGCCTCTGCCTCCCAAGTGCTAGGATTAAAGGCATGTGCTACTATGCCCAGATTCAATGAAGTTTTTAAGAGAAATAAATTTATCATATGGTGCTGCAGTAAAGAATAAAATTATATAATATTACATACAACACATCTTAATCATATTTAGACTCCCCTCCCTTATCTGAGCCCCCATGACCACCTACCTGATTTCATGTATTCTGTTATATATGTTAAAGCCCATTGAGACACTTTCATATACCCAGAGGTCCCTTGTTGTGAGTTTATTCACAGGAACCTGTTTAGCTTATACTGTGTCACTCCCTTAGGGATGACCAACTCTCCATCACCCAGCACTGATCAGCTGCCAAGAGTTACTCAGCCAAGGTTGGGACCTATGCCCATTTTTCCTGTTCTATGCTAGATTTTTGTCTTATTTGAATTTGCATGAATCTTGTGCATGCTGTTGCCATTGTTGTAAGTTCATATGAGGAAGTTCCCTGAAGCCTGGAAAATTTTGTTATGTAAAACGCACAAAAAATTCAATAAAATTATCTATTGAAAATTGTTCTAAATGAGAAAAAATATCATTCAAATATACTGAAGTTATTTCCAAGGGAAATATCTGGAAACAGAAAGTTGTAGCTTAGAGAGACCAGCAGTGCCAAAAGCCAGTACAAGGAGACAATTTGTTTAGTCACTAAGCTGATTAGAATTTCATAAAATTTTGCAGTCCTGTGAATGTTAGGAGTCAGCTATATTATTCAAACCTGTATTCTGGTTTACCTGAGATAATAATGTAATGTTAACCTACAGGAAGAGTTTTAAGAAAGCCCAAACCTGTCACAGCATTCATCAGAACTAGTGTGTACTTAACTCTGTGCTAAGACTTGTCAAATGTATTTGTAAGTGCATTGAGGTTTCCATGCTCTTCCAATAATTTTTTTCATCAATATTTTTTAAATTTATTTTTATGTGTATGAATGTACTGTCTCTGCTTGTTCTAGTTTGTCTTCCATTGCTGTGACAAAACACTCTGACCAACACCAACTTGGGGAGGAAAGGGTTTATTCACCTTACATCTCCTGGGTCACAGTTCATCACTCAGGGAGCCCAAGGCAGGAACTCAGGGCAGGAACCTGGAGGCTGGAGCTGAAGCACAGGCCATGGATGAATGCTGTTCACTGGCTTGCTCCCCTGGCTCATGCCCAGCCTGCCTTCTTATACGGTACACAACAACCTGCCCAGGGTGGCACCACTCATTGTGGGCGGGGCCCTCCCACACTGCTCAACAATCAAGACAATACTCCACAGATGTGACCACAGGCCAATCCAATGGAGCCAATTCCCCAGTTGAAGCTCCCTCAACCCAGGTGTGTCAAGTTGACACTAAAGCTATCCAGCACACTGCTGTATGAATCTACTGTATGAATGCACCCGTGTCGGTCGTGCAGTGCTGCAGAGATCAGAAGAGGTTGTTGGATTCCCTGGAACTGGAGTTAAAGAGGGTTCTTAACCACCATGTGGGTGCTGGGGATCGAACCCTGGTCCTCTGTAAGAGCGGTCAGTGTTCTTAACCACTAGCCCATCTCTCCAGCCCCCCCAAAATTTTTTTATTTATTATTATTTTTTATTTGTATGAGTATACTGTATGCATGTAGGTAGGTGCATCAGTGTTGTGCAATGCTGTGGAGGTCAGAAGAGGGTGTCAGATTCCTCTGGAAATGGAGTTGATGAGGGTTCTTAGACTCCATGTGGGTGCTGGGAATCGAACCCAGGTCCTCTGCAAGAGCAATCGGTGCTCTTAACCGCTGAACCATCTCTCTAGCCCCTCTTTCAATACTTTTCATGGCTTTTAAATTTTCTAGTGTAATGAAGGGTATAAACCTAGATCTGCTCTTACAGTGCCATGAATCCTGTCACAGTGCTTAGAGCCATATGGACACTCTTGCACATGCATCATACTAGCGGTTTGGCATTCTGTGATTGCTTCTCTGAAATTCTGAATGATTTTATTTGTGAATTTGTGTTATTAGCGTGGAGCCCTAGCCTCTGTGAATTCTGAACACTCATTGCCCCTGTGACTTAGTTTCTGAAAGCCTATCAGCCTCCATGGTTCCCTGCCATGCCCTCTGGCCACACCATCCTCCTGCCTACGTACACCAATTTTAGGTTGAACATACTGTTGTCTTATCTTGCCCTTGTGACATTAAGTTCTTAAGATTGTTAGGGCATTGCTGGGTTGGTCAAAGCAGTGTCCATCGAATGTAGACTGAAATTGCTGTAATACCATATGTGGACAACTGCACTGAATTTTCTTTTCCTCCTGCAGTTCTTATACTGAGAGCCTCAAGACTGCCATTCAAGAGAATCCGTTTCAAATTTTAAATTGGGCCTCATGAATCATGTCAAGAGTAGAGTCTAGATGTCAAAATTCATTTTCAAAGTTTTCTGTTCGGTTTTCTGTTTTACTTTTGCGAAAGGAGTAAGGTGATGAGATGTGAAAATATGATCCTGTTACAAATGAGATGGATATTTCTGTGTTGGTTTAATAAAACATTTCATGGGGAACACAAAGGGATATACTTGGAGACAATGAACTGTTCACTTATATAAGATAGAAATAGTTAAATATCTGTGAATAGGGAACATTTTCATGCTTGGGTTTGAGATAATAATATTAATATTTGTGATTTATCTTTCTAAATGGTGATTTAGTCAAACATCCTTTGGAAATCTATGATACTTTTATACTGTGATTATAGACTATTCTCTGATTTCATGCTTTAATTGTGCTCATCTACAATAACACAGTGGCCAGAATAACTGGATCTATGTATATTACAATTTCAAGTATGTAGAAGCTATTCAGGCACATAATGAAAGGTATTTCTTCTGGAATCAGAATGAGCAAAATAAAGTCTTATTTCTAGAATATTTTTTCAAAAACCACAATTGAAATAACCTTGAACTCACACAAGTATAGCGTTTTCTTGACAGGTACCTGGTAACTGGTCCTGTCTGTCTTCATCCATGAGACTTAAAAGCCTTTGAATAATGTGTACGAATTCAGATAAGACAGAATTTGTCTGTATAGCCTGCATCCCAGTAATGAGAACAACTAACTAATTTCATTTCAAACTCCAAACTAGTTTTTTTGGTTCATTACCTCTTACAACTAATTTATGGAAATTAACTGATACATTAACTTATAGGTCAAAGTCAAATGTGTGGCTCCAGGGAAGAAATGGCTCACATTTGCCATTCTGCTTGAAATAAAACTCTCTTTTTATATTTTATCAGTCTGAGTCCAACTTCCAAATGCTATAAGACCCAGCAACATGTCCTCCAAGATATACCCACACAGAGAATGATGGATGTGTGTGGCATCTCATTTATTCCCAGGGTGAACCATGTGAAAAACAGGCACAGGAGAGTACAGCACGCAGAGGCATGTTAAGGTGTCCAAATACAGAGAGAGATTTATTCCAAAAATGGCCGCCTTATATAGCCAGTGTGACTCAAATCCCAGGGCCAAATCCTAAACCATTCCGTCATTACATCCCACCCCATGGGCATGGCCAGGGAGGTCCCATTGGTTTAGAATGCTAGCCAACTTAGCTAAATTTTCCCACATGGATGCTTGTTTCTTTGAATGCTGTGTGGCTCTAGGCAGGTTACAGAGCTATATCCAAAGGCATCAAGGCTCAGCACATTCAACCCAGGCACATGTTTCCTCTCATATAGTTTCCCTCACGCAAACCTTTTGGAAGGTTTATAGAGCTGCAGAAATGTCTGTTCAGAGAAGCAGAAAAGTAATATGTAAATAAGTAATTTTTATTTAGAAATAAGTGAGATATGTCTAAGCTTCAAATCAGATGTAGGAACATGTCTTAAGTAAAAACAAAAGTCTAGGAAGGAACAATTGATCTTCCGTGACAACAAACAATTGAAAATATTATATGGAATCTTATTATTGACTTTTAACCTCAGAGCCAGACATTCTGTTCAATTTTAAAAATGCTATGCCTTTGTTTCCAATCCTGACATGAATGTGGTTTCCCTTCTAATTAGGAGTTGCCAGTTTGTTTCCAAGGATGCTCAATGTTCAGATTTTTACAGGGCTTTACTCACAGGCCCGTGGAATTAACAAACTGTGCAATGGGCTGTAGTCTTTTCTCAGCACCTTATATTCTGTAGGGGACCTCAGTTCTATTTCTCTTCCTGAAATTGACTGCATATCATTAAATTCTAAGTGGTCCACTCCTGTGACTAGATTAACATTCTTAAATAGAATTGTTCAGAAAGAATTAATGGTAAAAAAATATCATCAATTTTGGATCTTGTATTGAATATACTCAGCAGAGTTCAGCTTCATCTGTGGATAGAATTTGTAATATGGATCCTCTATGCTATAAAATGATTTTATGACAAATGTATGAACAGCCTGAGGAGAAGTATCATTTTTTGATATAGTTATGTTTAAAGGAATGCGTCCTATTTTTATGGATAATTGTGCACAAGCCCAGTTGAGTTAGAAAATCACTTTCCTGTCATCTACTTTCCTTGCGCTGAGGAGATATCAACATTCCACATACAGCTTTGGGAAATAAAGGCAGTCCTCTTTCAGATATTCAAGTCTATAAGTGTCAGAAAAGTTACTTCTGACACAGTACTAACCCATGATCCAGGAACAGATTGCAGCACTCTCAGCTGGTAGAACAGTTAGCAGCATGCATGCATTACTGATTTTGTATTGAGTAACAAATACACTGATGTTAACATCCGTATATGGTCTTCTAGGTTGTGATGAATGGTTTTTCTATTAGTTCAAGTGGCCAGGGTGAACTACTAGAGGAGCTCTTAGAAACAGGGAAGCAATAGCTGACCTAGCTTGGGAATTGGATACATGGTGTGCAGTACATAAAGCTACTCTAGAACCCTGTAGTAAGAATCAACATCTTGCAGTCTTCCTTTTCAGAACATGTTACCCCAGTTTAAATTATCCCCTTTAGTGCTTGAAAATATGCCCAGAAATGAATAGCACAATTTATGATGAAATATGATAACATAACATTGAAAATATACATAAGTGACTTTAAGGACCTGAGTGTATTTCACACCAAAGCTGTCAGTTATAGCTATCTCTACTGAAGTTCCACAATAGTGAATAATACACATATAATTTCTGCTGGCACACTCCTCCCAAGTTGAGTGTTGGCACAGTGTCCTAATGAAATTAAACTCTCCTTTAAAACTCCATGTGGTTAAGTGAGAGGTCTCTCTGCTGCACCTTTACAATATTTAGAGGTCCCCTGAGATTTAGAGGTGACCCCAAGGGGGGTAGTCAGTGGAGACCCTCATTGGCGGTGGCTGAGTGACTACGAGAAGCACGGTGGGAGAAGTTCCCCAGCTCCAGTCACTCTTAGTGCACACTTCTTGAGATGGACCCATTTCTGAAATAGAGCTCTAAACTGGTTAAAGCCTCATTCAGGGGGCCGGATGTGCTCTGACCCCTTTGGGGTGTTGAAAAGTGACATCTTTCTCAGCCTGGTTGGTTTTTTGGTTAATTGGTGCATGGGTGTGTGTGCAATTGAGGATTGATCCCTACATATATCTGGTGTCTGAGACTGTATGGTTACTACCTGTCCATTTTTTGTGTGTTTTGTTTGTTTATTCCTATCTCCTTCATTTTCTGGACTATACTTTTCCTTAAGGGCTCTTGCAGCTGGAAATATGGGGCAGGGAGAATCCCTAGCTACAATCACTCTATGAGATCTAATGTTCTTTCCTTTTCCAGAGCCTAAAGCAAAAGCAGAAGTAAATCCTGGTAACCTCAGAACTTTATAGGATCTGGAATGGCAGTGTCTCCTTGGGTAGGCTTCTTGGTCCAACCTCACCTTTGGCTCAGGGATCCTCAGCTGCCACCGAACCTGATCCCTGCTCTGACAGAAAATTTAGAGAATCCCCTGGAGTCCTGCCCCACCAAAAGCCATGTGAGACTCTTTATCTCCTACTGCAGGCTACAGAAGATTTTTCAGATTTAAAAGAGTTAACTATGTCTTGTGTTTACGGTAACCGTTCTTCCGTGTGACTACGATTCTCATAGTACTGCTCCTCATGTGTCTAGTTTTTCTTCTGTGTTTGTAATTCAGTCATTGTAATTGTCTCATGTTGGTTCTGTCAAACGAAGTGGCCACTTCAAGTTTCTTCCCATCTTTTATGTGCACAAAATCATTCATTTGGTTTTGGCATGCCAGAACAAATGTACATGTGCAAACTTTTAATGTAAACATTAAAAGAAAGAAAAAATAATATATTCAGAGGCCTCAAATTTGAGTAACCTAGGTGTCTTTAAATTTATTGTCTCTGAATCTATCAAATGCTTCACAACTTTTGGGTGGTAATTGTTCATATGAATCAGCATCTGAGTTGGTTGTTTAAGGTTCCTACTTTCTTTTTTAAAAAAATTTTTATTTGTTTATTTTTTAAGGGATTCTACTAGATGAGTTTTGGTATGTGTTTGCTTTCAAGATGGTTGTGTGAGGTAACTTGCTTGCTTTGGAAGTATTTTGCTATGAATTTTCAGTCTGATTTGTGTTTCTTTGAGACCTCTGTGGGCCTGAGAACATCTGACTAGATTAGCCTGGATTTAACATATTAACTCAACTTCAGTGCTGGAAATGAATTCTGGGACTGGTTTTTGTTCTATCTTCCTGACTTTGTCCTAAGTCCCTTTCCTGCAGCCCTACTCTGTTTGGTTGGGGGTTGAACATTTTTCTGCTAAACTTACACTGCCTCTTGGGCCAGGCAGGGTGGCCCCTGCTTTTAATCCCAGTACAACTTTTCTCCCACCACACCTTTAATCAAAGCCTTTGGGAAGCAGAGGCAGGCAGTTCTCTGTGAGCTCAAGGTCACCCTGTCTGGTCTGCTTGGTGAGCCAGGACCAGAAATAAACTGCCTTTTGCTAATTATTAGTAAAATTCTCATCAGTAATTAAACCCAGGAATCTTATATTGGCTTAGGTGGAGGGAATTCCTAGGCTCCTGGGGTACTCACATGGGAGCTGTGCTTCCATTTCTCTGGCTAAGGAACCACTGGGGGTCTGGTACCTACTGCATGGCTTCTCCATAGGCGCCGATTTCCAGGTTGGCTTGGGCTACTCTGGTCTCTTGCCTTGAAAGGGTGGGGAAGGGCAGCCTGAGACAGCTTTGGGGCTCTATTGTGTTTCTGCCAGAAATTTTGAGCCTGTTTCCTTCACTCTCTTCCTCTTCATGGGAGGCAAAGAGACCTTCCTGGGCCTGTGTCCTCCTTGCTGATCTGGCAGGCAGTCTCTTCTGTGTGCTGTGTGCTTGTGTTTGTAGAAGAGTTGGTTGCAGAGAACAGGGTGAATCAAACTCAGGAAAACTGTACTTCACTTCATGCTTTTGGCATTTTTAGTCTTTAAAAGATCGTTAATAATGGATTAATCTCTGTCACCTTCTTAAGACTAAATACTTCTTGTCATCCTATCTTTACTCTGTCTTTTAAAGGGATTGTCTGTAAACAAAACTTTCAATTATTAGCTTGTTTTGATCATGCTGTGATCTTTGGTTATGTTTGGCTTTGAGCGTTAATGGGATGTATAATTCTGTTTTCTGTCACTTTTTGAGTTTGAAACCTAGTTAGGGATATTTGCTATATTGAAAGGTAAATAACATCTCTGAAGATGCTTTATTCAAGTGAAAGCCTTTATGTTTAGTACGGATGTATATGGCTCTGTTCAGTACAAACACTAAGATAAAAATCTCATGTGTGAAATATAAATATCAATGTAAATATATATAGAATCATTATTAATAATTCTCTATATATGAAATTCTCTTGGCTTAAAAGTTCTGTAATGTAGTTATATAAAATATTAAGGATCTATCAGACCATTAATAGATACTTAGTATAACCTTATAAAATATCATCATTATAGTAGTTGTTTGGGCATTTTCCTTTGTATAATGCTAGGTTTTTAGATGAAAGGAGGCAAAGATGACCCTAAGATTACTGGGGAATAAGTTTATTAGAGAAGTTATTAATACCAAAGGCAGATAGACAACAGCATGTGGGGGAGGGGGCACTGTGGTGTCTGAGATAAGCTCAGGCCCCAGTACCAGAGACAGACAACATGGCAATCTCCGAATCTCCCTCACAGCGACACCCCCCACTCATGACAGAGGAGGGAGACTCTTATTCTTTTGAGAGTAGGTCAGATTCTGATTCCCAGGCAGGAGAAGTGTGTGGTAGTGCCTCTATGTCTGGTAGCTGGGGACTCAAGTAATGACCCAGTAGGATACCTGTCAGTAGCTGTGAGAAGCAGGCTACTTCAGGAGCAGCAGCTGGATTGGAACATGTGCTTACAAAAATCAACCCAGATGGTTTTAAAATGTAAAGATCATTACATTAGAATTTCTGAATCAGAAACAAATAACTGACCTAAGAATCCAATTAATCTTAAATTAAAAATAGGAAAAATTTCCCCACAGCTAGATGACCACAGTACTGTATAAACTTTGAAGTTTAAATGTTATTATTTTGACTGTTATAAACTTAGGGTCATATTTTACTCTGATTAAGAGTTTTCACCAATCTTTTAAAGTTTTGGGTTTGAAACTAGTTTGTCATGACATTGTGTTTAACCACAGTATTTATTTTATGGGACTGTTTAAATGTGTAGGCTTATGTCTAATGCTAATGATTTGCTTGATATCAAATTAATTTATAAGTAAGTTGTTATATAAGCTAAAACTGTTAAATTACACCGTGGTCCTTGGTCCTTAAGACTATTAGTTCATTTTAATGAATGATTACTTCTGTTCTGGCCATAATTTATTTCTATGTTTGAATGCATTATACATGTGGGGACATTTGCCAGTTCTAAGTAAAACACCTCTAAGCATTCAAAGAGAATTGGCCATTCAAAACCTGCTCCCAGACTTGAAAGGACAGTTTATACTAGTGTACTTGACATAACTGCCCCATCTCATTACATGGGAAATATAAACTGATTACTTAATAAATCTGCACAACTAAGGGTCAATCTGTTTATGAATGTTGTTATATCTTATGGTATTAAGAAAGGAAATGGAAAGGTGAAAAAATGTTAGGGAGATATTTTTAGTAAGGATTTTTAAAGAAATGGAGAATATATCCTTTAGTAAGGATTTATGTAAAGATGATGAGAAATCTGTGCAAGTGATAAAAGTCTGAGGGGATTTGTTATGGAAGGGAAAAGGTAAGACTATATGAATAAGCTTAATTTTCTAAGGTTTTGTCAAGTAGTTTAAGAAGCAAAATGTATATCTAGTCAAGGTTTATTTAAGAGTGTTCAGTTTTTGCCCAAGTTTTATATACACATCACATGGCACTTCAAAGTATAGTAAAAGGATAAGATGCCTGTATTAAATTAAATTGGTATAAACACTTAAGCTGATGGCCTGAATAGGATTGTAAATATACAGCTGTTAATTTTCAGCCCACACCTGGCTTGCACTGGACTCCCAATTACAGATTTGCATTAAATGGACACAGACAAATAGTGGGTTACCTATGGCTTCTGAAAGATAAACTTTATGTTTCTCAGAAGTACTTCTTTTGATATTTCCTTTGACCTATCAAGAAAATTTGGTTCAAAAATCTAGGTTCTACCTTCCTGAACTAGCTGCATGCAGTCCAGAAAAAAAGAGTTCGGATGGGCTTGGAAATCAGTATCAGCTTATTTCCTGTCTTCCTGGATGTGATACAATTCCTACCATTTTGGGAGAACTATAAATCAGGATATGGAGGTCTGGGAAACAAAGACACTGTTCCTATTTGTAGTAAAATGTAGTAAGTTGTTTACATTTAAGATAAGCCTGAAATTGTTTAATCCTCTCTCATGGGCTATGCCTGCTTAACCTATGGTGTTAAGTTTGTCTTCCAGTCAGTATTATACAAGAGTGTTTGAGTATTTGTTCAAGCTTTATCTAAAATATTATACAGTAATTAAAAAAAAAGTATCAGGCTGGTGTAGCTTAGCCTTTCTGATGGTTAACAATCATACTTAATGCCCATATCAATTTGGGTGAGGCACTTAAGAAACAACTTTGTTCCTTGACCTCTGAGGTCAACTAAGTCCCAGAGCACTATGTATGGGGGCATTTCTTGAAATGCCCTGCAATTTTGAGTCACCAGTCCTCTTGTGCAGGGTGGTCTTGGAGATCCACTAACAGGACTTTAGCTAGTGTCCAGTTTATAAAGAAGAAAGTCTTTTTTATGTTTCAAAAAGGGAAGCCTGGTCCTGCAAGACCTGACTTTGTCCTCCTGTGGTTAGAACTGGTAAATGAAAAGCCAAAAGGAGCCAGAGGCTCCCTCCAATAACCAAGTGGCCCTGAGGACCAGATACTCAACTGATCCTGAGAAAACAAAGCTTGGTTAATCTGGGGTAACTGTATGGACTTAAACACCCAAAAGGAAAGTATAACCAAAAAATAAGTAATCAATATATTTCCATTAAAGTCTGAGAGATTGTGCTTCCAAACATTAGACTTAAAGTCACATGAGGTCTAGTGTTGTCAAATAATAAAATTTCCTCTTTCTATTTAGAAACTACCTAAGAGGAAACTCGCACCATGACTATCTAAATGTCTGGAAAGCAGATCCTGGTTCTAGACACCATGGCCAGATAAACAAAAGGAGAAGCCCAACACTGGATGCTTCAGAACCCCTTGTTGAGAAATCCTAATGGACTTTTAAGTTGGACATTTAATTCCTCCTGTTCAACTCCTGGCTCTCTGCCTAGAAAAATGTACCTAGCTACTCTCTCCTCCACTTCTCCTTCACAGGCACCAGTTAAGGACTTTGATCTCTTTATAGTTATATTATTGGGGGTCTTTTAGATATACCCACTGAGCAGGGGCTACCCCCAGGTGCCACATCCTATGCACATTTTCAGCATAGAAGAAGTCAGACCAATCGGCGCCCTGGTTCCTCTTGGCAATTGGGGTAACCTCCTTAGAGGGTAATGTGATAAAAATAGGAGCTAAAAATTGGCTATGCAGTTTAGGGTCAAGACCCCCACAAAGAACCAGTTTCTTCCTCAACTGATAGCTGAAGATATCCTGCATCTGCCAGTGGACTTACCCTTCTGGTTGCTCTGATATGTGACCCATGCATCCTTAAGTCACTTGTCAGATTTATTAACCAGGGGGCACATTCTATCAAATTCCTTGTGCTAAGGACCAAATACACCCCCTCCTCAGCAGAGATCATTCCATCTTGGAAACACCAGCTGTGGTTGATTCTTATGAACTTCCGTCAAGGAATTAAAGACCTCACAATGTGAGATGGAAATGAGATAGAGGACTATAAGATAGAGGATTTTTAAGACCGGTATAGTGTTCTCAGATGCCATTAAGCAATTTTCCCTTAGGAATGACTGGTTTGCTTGCTTCACTTGCTTCCTCTTGATTGGTTACCTTTAACTGTGGTGTTAAACTCTGATTGGCTGGTCTACTTGACTGGTAACTTTAATTATGATGCTAAACTCTGGTTGGCTGTTGTACTTATAAAAAGGCCTGTAACCCACACCTCATGGCCACACTCCTCCTGAGTTGAGTGTCACCTTGTATGGTAATTAAATTAAACCCTCCTTTAAAAATATAAATTCTGAAATAAACATGGCTGTGCATGTATCTCTGCAGTGGGGTGAGTCTTGAGGGTACATGCCTAGGAGTGGTATGGCTGGGTCAGGTGGCAAGTTCATTCCATGTCTTCCATGGTTTCTCCACACTGCTTTCCATAGTGGCTGCACAAGTTTACATTCCCACCAGCAGTGGATGAGTGTTCCCCTTTCCCCACAACCTCTCCAGCACTTGGTATCATTTGTTTTTTTGATCCTAGCCAGTCTTATTGGAGTAAGATGATATCTTAAAGTGGTTTTGATTTGCATTCCCTTAATGATCAGTGATGTTGAACACTTCTTGAGGTGTTTCTCAGCCATCTCTAACTCCTCACTTGTGAAGTCTCTATTCAACTCTTTGCTCCATCTATTGAGTGGGTTATTTGTTTTCTTCTTTGTTTTTTTGAGTAGTTTATATATTCTGGAGATCAATGCTTTGTCAGATGTATCTGCGGTGAAGGTTTCCTCACTGCATGGCCATGTTTATTTCAGCTCTCTTCACAATAGCAAAGAGCTGGAACCAACTCAAATGCCCCTCAACTGATGAATGCATAGAGAAAATGTAGTACATCTACACAATGGAGTTCTATGCGGCAGTAAAGAAAGACGACATCATGAGCTTTGCAGGAAAATGGCTGGAGCTAGAAGATAGCATGCTGAGTGAAGTAACACAGTCCCAGAAAAAGAAACAAAGAATGGTATTCCTCATCTGTGGATGCTAGTGCCAATTACCCGGTTGTAAGTATTTCCTGTGCATGGCCCCTTGAGCTTTTGTCCAAAGCATTTGGGAGTGATGCATATTGGAAACAACAACAACAACAACAACAGAAAGGACTGCATCAAAGAACTGACTGAAACAGTGAACTTCTGCTCAAAACAGTCAACTTTCCCATGGAGAATATTGAAACAGACTGAGAAAGAGATGAATAGCATGTTTGGCAGAATGCATGAGCTCTGGAGGGGTGGGGGGATGGGGGAGGACATGGGTCTAGATTTGATAAAAAATATATATATAAATAAATTAAAAAAAAAGAAAAAAATATAATTTCTGCTAAAGTTTGATTTCCGGAAATGACTTAGGAAACACTAGGTTTAGTATACAATTTCTTGTTATGTGCAAAATCTAGCCATAATTATCAATATTATTTCTTTTTAGTGCTTTTATTGATAATTTGTGTATTTCAGACATCATTTTTCAGATCACTGAAGTCTCTGTTTAGCTCTTTATTCCAACTTTTGAGTAGGTCATTTGTTTTCTTCTTTGTTTTTGAGTAGTTTATATATTCTTGACATTAATGCTCTGTTAAATGTATCACGGGTGAAGATTTCCTTCCACTCTGTGGGTTTTCTCTTCACTTCCTTGATTCTTTCTTTCACTGTTCAGAAGCTTTTGAGTTTGATTTGTCTACTGTTGACCTTATTTCCTGTGCAGCTGCTGTCTGATTTAGTCTTTTCCTATGCCTATATCTTATGGGTGTTGTCAACTTTTTCTTCTATCACCTTTTGGGTTTGGGTTTCAGGTTGAGATCTTTGATCCACTTGGAGTTGTTTTTTGTACAGGGTGAGAGGTAGGGGTTTAATTTTGTTCTTCTATAAATGGTTATCCAGTTTTGCCAGCACAATTTGCTGAAGAAGGTATCTTTTCCTCCACTTGAGGTTTTTTTTTTTTTTTTTTTTTTTTTTTTTTTTTTTTTTTTTTTCCCCTTTGTCAAATATGAGGTGGCTGAAATTGTATGAGCTCAAGTTTGGATCTTCAATTTTGTTCCATTGGTCAGTGGGTCTATTTTTATGCCAGTACCAGGCTGTCTTTATGACTATGGCCCTGTAATATAGCTTAAAGTTGGGTAGAGCAATACCCCCTGTATTGCATTTTTCACTCAGGGTCACTTTAGCTATTTGGGGTCTTTTGTTTTTTCATATGAATTTAAGGATTTTTTTACCAAGTCTATGAAGAAGCTCATGGGGATTTTGCTTGAGATTTCATTGAATCTGTATATCAATTTGGGTAAAATGGGCATTTTTACTATATTAATTTTCACAGTCCATGAGCATGGGAGGTCTTTCCATCTTGTGATATCATTTTCAATCTCCTTCTTCAGGAGTTTAAAAATTTTGTTGTAGAGATCTTTGGTATCTTTGGTTAGGTTTGTTCCCAGGTACTTTATTATTTTTGAGGCTATTATGAGGGGAAAAGTCTTCTTATATTCCTTCTCCACTTTTTTATCATTGTTGTAAAGAAAGGCTACTGATTTTTCTAGGTTACTTTTGTATCCCACCACTTTACTGAAACTCTTAATAGTTTCTAGATGGAAATTTTAGGATCCCTTTACTGAAACTCTTAGTTTTCTGGTGGAAATTTTAGGATCCCTTAGGTAAACTATTATATCATCTGCAAAAAGGGATAGCTTAACTTCCTCTTTTCCGATTAATATTCCTTTAATTTCTTTCTCTTTTTTTATTGCCCTAGCAAGTGTTTCAAGCACTATGTTGAAGAGGAGTGGCGGTAAGGGGCAGCCTTGCTGCATTCCCACCTTTAAGGGAAATGGTTCCAATTTTTCTCCATTTAGAATGATTTTGGCAATGGGTTTGCTATATATGGCTTTGATAATGTTGAGGAATGTTCCCTTCTATCCAATTCCCTCTAGGACTTTAAACATGAAGGGATGCTGGATCTCATCAAAGGCTTTTTTGGCATCAATTGAGATTATCCTGTGGTTTTTGTCTTTCAGTCCATTTATATGTTTTATAATATTTATTAACTTACATATGTTGAACTATCCCTGCATCTCTGGTCTGTATCCAACTTTATCATGATGGATGATCATTTTGATGTGGGTCTGTATGTGGTTGGCAAGTATTTTTTGACAATTTTTGCTCATTATGTTCATTAAGGAGATGGGTCTGTAGCTTTATTTTTTTGCTTCTATCTTTATGAATAAAAACCCTTTTGAATTAAATTTTATCTTCATGTTTTCTTGTCCATAAAGACACAGATGTGTAAAAATTAGAAACAGATTGATTATTATGATACATTTATAAAAGCTCATAAATGTTATTTTATAACCATATTCAGGAATGGAAATATTGCTTATTTCCTTGCACTAGGGAAGTTTTACCAGGGCTCTAATATCTCCACTGTCAGGACATTTAAACACAGACTTAAAAAATAAAATGATTTTGATACACTATAAAATGATTGGTACAAAATAAGTTATTTTGCTTCATAGTCACAATACTCTGCAACCACTAAATATATCTACTATTTAATCTATATCTCCATATGTGGAAAGGGATGCAGAGATGATATCTATGGTGTTTGAGGTCACATATGCTGGATCTTTAAGGCTTCAGAAGATTAACACTAACAATAAATAATCATCAGTCTGATCTAGCTATGAAGCCTGTGAATTATAATAATGACCATCCTGACAAAATATGCCCACTGGTGTAATAGTGGCATTAATATAATGAAGTAACTAATCACTTTCTGAATGGATTTAAGGCTAGCTCTACAGTATGAATCACAAACCTGGTGCCATCAGTGGGAATGGATTGTCAGCCCTAGAGAAGAACCCATCCCTATTATTTCACTAAATGATAGTTTTAAGCTGACAACTATTGCTTTATCCTTATAACAGTAGATTAGTGCATCTCTCAATGCTCATCAGAGAAACTTATTTTGATAGTAGATGGCAATTACTACAGAGTTGCATGACTGGTTAAGGTGCAGAGATAAGAGATCAAAAAATGCTAAGCTCCAAGTGAGACACGTTTATCACACTCTCTCCTCCCATAGCTCAGGAATCATTGTAGAAGTTGGTGGAAAGACTGTAAGAACAAAAGTTGGTAGATACCCAAAAGGAAACAGTGTTTTCTGGAC
Source organism: Rhizomys pruinosus (assembly GCA_009823505.1). Classification (NCBI taxonomy): domain Eukaryota; kingdom Metazoa; phylum Chordata; class Mammalia; order Rodentia; family Spalacidae; genus Rhizomys; species Rhizomys pruinosus. The sequence goes on along the minus strand of VZQC01000858.1, from coordinate 32,665 downwards.
ATAACAGCACAATTTGAATATAAGAACTCACAGTCGATGTGAAAACATGGACAAGATTTTCAAGACAAACAAAATCTCACGTGTAGATAGGATATTGCCAAGATGTCCCACCTCTAGCTGAAGCGCTGTTTGCAATTGGGAGCTGCTGGGAGAGGGACAATCAGGTTTAGGGGTGTGATCCCGGGTACATCAACCATGCTCCAGTGGATAGCTCCACACCCATGATTACATGGGCAACAAAAATTGCACTCCATGGGTTTTCCTAAAAGGAGGACATTAAGCCTGGCCTGGTGCACAGGCCTTTAATCCCAGCCCTCAGGAAGCAGAGGCAGGCAGATGTTTGTGAGTTCATGGCCACCCAGGTCTACATAGTGAGTTCCAGGCTACGTTGGGCTACAGGGAAACCCTGTCTCAATATGACAAATATATAAAGACGTATACATAATATATATATATATATATATATATATATATATATATATTATGTGTGTGTGTGTGTGCGTGTGTATGTGTGTATTCAGAGGACCCAGTTCAATTACCAGCAAGCACAAGGAAGCTAACAATCATCTGTAACTCCAGTTCCAGAGGATCCAGTGCCCTCTTCTGACCTCCGCAGGCATTTCATGACATGAGTTCACTTACACACATTCAGGGAATACACTCATACATATAAAATAAAATAGTAAATGAAAAAAGGTGCTGTATAGGTGCAAGTAGAAGAATGCTTCTAAATATGATTATGATGTATTATATGAAATACACAAAAAATCAATACAAATATACATTGAGAAAAATTTAAAAAATTTAAAAAATTAAAAAAAATTTTTTTAAAAAAGGAAAAAAGAAGAGGACACTAAGTTTAGTAGATAGTTATGAGGGAATAGACATGGGAGGATTTGGGGAGGGGCCTGAATATTATCAAAGTACAGTGTATGGTATTCTGGAAGAGCTATAAAAATGAGCAAAGAAACTAAATAAAAATTCTTCAGAAGAAAGCTGTTCATGGGGGCTGACACTGGAACTTAGTTGTCCCCATGCTAGCTTTCATGAGCACAATTTTATGAAAAAGATAAATGGTATTTTGTAGTTTCCATGCACATTATCAAAAATCCACATTATCCACAGTAATCTATTTATATGTCTAAGGTAACTATGATCAAAGAACAAAAATGTCACAATGACTTTCATTAATTTATACATCTACTATACACTGATAACATTAGAATAAAAGTTATAATTTAGTAAAAATGCATATTTTTAGAGAAAAAAATATTTCTTCACTTTCATCAAATTGAATTTGTAGAACTGATTTCATAAAAGGGAAATTGCTTCCTACATGTTATAATTAATGGTATAGATTCAATTCTATTGACATGAACACTTCATGCTGCACACCAAGGTGAGATGACCATGTTAATCCTGAATCACATGTCTGGTTCCAAGGCTCAAGATCTTTATTTCCATGTTCATAGTAATCTTTTTTATAACTTGTATAAGTAGTCACTAACAATCTGTTAAAATTTCATATGTGCATCAAATGTCACTGCTCTTACCTTCATTTGGATGTCCTTAAGAATGATTAATTCAGTAATTTTATGTATTAAATTTAATGTAATGCACCGTAATTGTATTTGAGGGTTCAGGTATTCCTAGCCAAAAATATGGTCAACAACCTTGACATCTGGGTTCATGGTTGCCTCAGTTTTTCATACGTGCTGACACACACAGGCACATACACACACATGTACACACACGCACACACACACACACATCAATGTTATATAGTAAAAGACAGCTTGTAAATTCCTAGCTAAGTCATTTGAAATTTTATTTTCTTGTGTAGGGAATGCATTTAGTATTTAGCAAACCAGTAAATTTTTTGTTTTAGTACAGCAACTATTATTACATGTTTTATATATTAAGAAAATATGATGGGTGTGAAGTTATACAAGAATAATCCATCACAAATGGACTATAATTAAAAGAAGTTTTGCTTCACAATATGGAAGAAGATGCTGGTGTTACATTACACTGTTTTAGCCTATTTTCAAATTATTTTGCTTTTACATAATATATCCAATTTTCCCTGTCTCCATATTATCACTTTATTGCAGTATCTAAGTGAGCTGTATGAAGTAAACTGTGGAAGCTGCCCATTTATGGGTCTCACCTATACAGAAAGCTCAAGCTGCACATTACTTGGAGAAGAAACAAATTCCTCACTGAGGAAGAATACATTTTATGCTGTCATGTGAAGTCCAGAGTATTCCAGCTATCATCTTCCTTTAAAAATGTTATTTTTTTAGCATCGTCTTATTTCATATATTACAAGGTGTTTATATACTAGAAATGGGAAGTGGTAAGGCAAGTTATTGGGAAAGTATTGGATATTTTGAATACTACTAAAATTAAAACCTCAAATTCATGAGATATGGTTAAAAATTAAAGAACAAATTACAGTCTATTTTGTCTAAAATGATATGTTCTAATTTGTTGATTCTGAAAAGAAGGCTATCATACAAGATGTTCTTAGAACTTCCACCTATACAAGAGGATTAGGGATAAACTGATCCATGATGCTGTTCCCAAAAGTCATGGAAACAAATGTAGGTAACTAGATAGACAGCCGGGAGTCAAAGCACAATCCTGAGGACTTCATTCTCCTATTTGGGTTGGTTATTCTATGTGGGAATAGCCATACAAAGACATGGCTTTGGTAAAGTCTAACTTCCCAGCTGAGGCAGCCTCTCAAGAAGGTGACAGCAGAGTGCTTTCTGATGGAACTTCTCTAGGTATCTGGAGAAATGAATGGATCACTCTAGAAGGGCAGATAGTGGATTTATTTCTGAATCCACTGGGCAAGGACTAGCTGATCGTGTGAAAATAGGGGTAAGGACTTCCTGGCAGTATATGGGATGGGCATGACTGAGGAGAGTTTAATACAATTCAGAGGGTATGGCCAATATTTTGAGTTTGTCAGAGTAAAGTGCATGGTTTGGATGTCCCATTGAGAAAGTCGAGTTGTACCATTTGAGCAAGACAAAGGTGCTGGACTATGGTGTGGTGGATTTAGCAAGCATGTGATTCACCTCTTAAAGACAGCCCTTGATTTGTTTATGAACTTTAAAATGTTTAGTCTTTTACATTATAGACTCATGTCTGCATCACACTGACTTACTCATATTATATGGACATTAGGCTTGTGCAAGTGAATCACAAATGGAAAGGTTTGTATCATTAGATGTTAATGGATTTGATGTCATTGTATTGAATGCCACAAGAACAATTTCACGGATAATTGATACATGTGCTTCAATTGTGAACCACAGATTTATTAAAAATACACATGGGATTTTCATAGATATTTTTAAGTAGAAGGAGCATTCGGCAAGATTTACTATTTTGAATATACTCCTCCAAGAGGTCCAATGTTTTATATCCACTGAAGAATCCTCACATCATTATTCATTGGAAAATATGTTTTGCCCATATCATTTAGCATAATTTAGTATTAGAACAAATATTTACAAACCATGAACTCTGTCTCTAGCTCGAGATAGCCAACTTCAAAAACAAAACAAAAACTATTTCCTGCAACAAATCATATCATTACAAGGGTTAATCAAACTAGCAAATGCTCAAAGTCATTCGCAAATAGTTAAGCACTGTTTTTGTTTTTAAAAGAATGAGTAATGAGTGTAAAACAATGAATCTATTTAGAGAGAATTTACTGCAGTACTAATTTGCTTTATGCATAAAAATGCTTTTTTGAGAATTTTATGAATTCTGCTTGAAGATTTAAAGAAAGATCTCTTCTGCTGCATTTGCTTGTTTCAAAAGGCAGAGAAAGAGATAATGAGGCAGGAAAAGAAATAATTGAAGAAATAATGGTTAAACAGTTCTTCAATTTGACAAGGCATACTAAGCACAAGCTGTGAGAAATTAAATATGTTAAAGATTTATCTACTAACCACATCATATTTAAACTTCGATAAACCAGACACAGATAAATTTTAAAGCTATTAAAGAAAAATAATATACATTGCATTTCAGGGAGCAATGCTGTGAGTAGAATATAAATTACTTCTCTCTAGAAACAGTGGGGGCTTATACAGGATTGGTCGAGATAGATGATGGGACAGGTCAGGAAATCAGGAGATAAAATTTTCTTCCTCTTGAAGTGTACCCAGTGGTCTTAAACACCAAGCCATCTCTCCAGACCTTCTGTGAATTTTTTACATCTTATACGAAATAGGACAAGATCAGATATAAATGAACTGCAAAATTAGAAATAAGAATGCTTTAATCTTTTGTGCAAAACAAACATAATAAAGAGATTATAACTAAAATCTGAAAACTAAATTTAACTATTAAAACACTCAGGGAATATTCTAAAAATAAAAACAAATATAAATATGCTAAAACTAAAACCTAGGAATTATACTCGTGAATAGATGCTGTTTCTGTTTATCTAAGTTAGGCTTATTTACCTGAAAAATACTGATCCTCAGGGGGCTGGAGAGAAGGCTAAATTGTTACAGGCACTGTGTGTTTTTGCAAAAGAAGTAGGTTTGCATCCCAGCACCCAAATGGCAGCTAAGAATAAATACTAATTTCCAGTTCTAATTTTCCTCCCAATTCTAGAATTTGTTTTTCTTCATAGTAGAATAGAATTCCACTTGTAAAGTATCAATTATTTGGCCATTCATCTGGTGATACATATCTAGGCTAACTCCATTTCTCCTACTATGAATATTGTAGAAAAATAAAGATGAAATTACATATATCAATAGTGCAGTAGAACTTGAGTTCTTTGTATGTAGACCCAGGAATGGTACAGTTAGGACATACTGTAGTTCTGTTTTTAGTTCTTAGAGAAAACCCCTTACTGATTTTCATGGTGGTCATAGGAATTTACAAAGTCTTTAGCAGGCAATGACAATTCCTCTTTGGCTACATTCTCCTAGCATTAATTTTAATTTTTTTCTCCTTTGTAGCCATTCTCATCTCAGATCATATGGACTCTAAATTAGGTTTTAATTTGCATTTCACTGATAGATAAAGATGTAGAACACATTTTAAGTATTTATTTTCTTTTCTATTTTTAGAGACAGGGTCCTCCTTTAGTCCCAGCTGGCCTGGAGCTCATTATGTAGACCAGGCTGGCCTTGAACTCACAGAGATCAGGAGTTCTGGGATTAAAGGTGTGTGCCACTGCACCCAGCTTCAAGTATTTATTTTCAAATGTTGGTTCCTCTTTTGAGAATTATTTACTTAGTTCGTTAACCATATATTGATGAGAAAATTTCTTATTTTGATACTAATTTTGTGTGATTATGTGTTCTAGATAATAGTGACTATCTGATGAATAATTGATGACGATTTTTTTCTATTCAGTGTACTATCGCTTCATTCTAGCAATTAATTTTCTTATTCCAAAGCTTTGAAATTTCATCTTATCCTTTTTCTCAATCTTATCAAACTAGAATTTATCAGAGGTCATTTTATGTACTGTTGCAGTTATGTTCAGAAAGTTATGTCTATGTCTATACCTTAAAGTGATTTTCTTTTTTCCATCTTAAATTTTTCAAACTTTCAGGTATTAAGCCTTTGGTCCAGTTTGACATGATTTGTTTGACAGATAAGACATATGAATCTACTAGCATGCAATATCAGTTTTCCAAGCACAGTTTATTGAAAAAGATGCAAATGTTTACCAATGTATACGTTTGACATATTTGTGAGGAATGAGGTGACTGTAGCTGAGTGAGTTTATTTCTGAATACACTATTCAGATCCATTCACCTTTGTCATCTTGTTTTTGTTACTTTTGTTCTGTAGGATAACTTCAGATAAATTATATTATATACTTTATTACCTCAGCATTGTTCTTTGATTATATTTATTATTGCTTTCATTCATATAGATTTCTCCTGTTTCCACATATAAGTTGGAGTTTTTTTCTAGTTATTGGTGAAAGGTTATTAGAATTGTGATGAGCATTACAATGGGCATATAGACTACCTTCAGTAATAAAACCATTCTGTTGTATTAATTCTGACCTTCAAAGAGCATGGAAAAGTTTTATATCGTCCAGAATCTTCTTCAATTTCTTCTCCTCCTGTTTTTCCTCCTCCTCCTCTCCTCCTCCTCCTCCCCCTCTTCCCCCTCCTTCCCTGCATTAGTTACTTGTCTGTTGCTGTGATGAAGCCACCAAAACCAAGGGAACTTATAAAAGGAAGAATTTATTTGAGCTTATGATTGATGGTTCCAGGGAATTAGAGTCCATCATGGTGGGAAGGCATGGTGGCAGGAGTTGGAGCAGAAAGCTGAGGTTCACATCTTCCAATGAATACAGGAAGCAGAGAGAGAGCAACTGGAGGCTGGCAATGCTTGTTGTACTCATTAAGCCCACCCCCAGTGATGTACTTCTTCCAGCATGGCCACACATTCTAAGACCTCCTAAAACAGTGCAACCAACTGGGAACAAAATGTCTAAATACTGGAAGCCTATGGGGGACATTCTCATTCAAACCACCACATTCCACTCCCTGAGCTCCATAGGCACATGACCATATAAAATGCAAAATGCATTTAGTCCAACATTAAAAATCCCCATAGTCTTTAACAGTCTCAATTCTATTCAAAAGTCTACAGTCCAAAGTCACTTCTGAGACCAAGGCCAATCTCTTAACTGTAAGTTCCTGTAAAATCAAAAGACAAATTGCATACTCTCAACATACAGTGGAACTGAATACGCATTCCCATTCCAAAAGGGAGGAATAAAAGGCATAGTGAGGAAATACTGGACCGAAACAAGACTAAAAACCAGCAGGGCAAACATCAAGTCCAGTAGCTCCATGTGTGACTGGGACTTTACTTCCAAAGGGCTTAAATGACTCAGCTCTTCCAGCTTTCTGTGCAACATACATCCCTTTCTTGCGCTGGTACCACCCCCTGTATTCAGCTCTCCTTGGCAAAAATCTTACAGCTCTGGAATCTCGAATGTCTTCTTGGGGTCTCAGCTGCCAACCAGACTTCAACTTCATAGCTTCATGCAATGGCCTATGAGGGCCTTCTTTATTCAGGGATGCTCCTGCTGCATTGGGTCTGACCTCAGTGGTTCTCTGAAACCTAAGAGGAAGAACTGATGAACTGTTGACTCTTGTATCCTTCATGCCTCTAGAACCAGTACCATGTGAATGAAACTACCAAGTTTGGCTGCAAATTTGGGATGGACCCTGGCCTACTTCTACCACATTCGTAGCTTTTCTCTGCTCTGGACTTGTTGGAGTAGAAAACCCATTCAGTACTTTCCTTTCAAAAGTGGAGGCTTAGTTGGGTGTGTTCTTGCCCTGAAGTTATAGTTTCTATTGTTTACTTGTAAATTTCTAGGCCCATCTTTAATCACTTTAATCTCACTCTTTCCATTATTTACTTGTAAATATATAGCACCATCTTTAATCACTTTAATCTCCTTATCAAATGGATCCTCTCCTTCACCTCCCTTGGCTACAACATTAATGTTCCTAGTGAGCTTTTCCAATCAAAACTGTATATTCTGCATTTCTTTGTGGCACTTTTGCTCCTTTTCATTGTAAATCTGTACAATATTCAACATTAATAGCCACCATTTCTCTTTTTTTAATTTTTTTTATTAATTTTTATTTATTTCTGTATGTGTATGAATGCACTGTCTGCATGCAAGTCTGTGCAACCCGTGTCGTGCATGCCGCAGAGGTCAGAAGAGGGTCTCGGATTCCCTGAACTGGAGTTCTCCTGGAATGGAGTTTCAGACGGTTCTCAGCCGCCATGTGGGTGCTGGGGATCAACCCGGGTCTAAGTTCGGATGTCTTGAAATATCCTCTGCCAAAGACATTAGTCCATTGCTTTTCTTATTTATTTATTTATTTATTTATTTATTTATTTATTTATTTATTATTTATATTTTATAAAATCTGGACTGTGTCCCCCACCCTATCCCCCACCCCACCAGAGCTCATGCATTCTGCCAAACTGCTTTTCATCTCTTTCCCAGTCTTTCTCAATATTCTCCATGTGGAAGTTGACTGTTTTGAGCAGAAGTCACTGTTTCAGTCAGTTCTTTGATCGAAGACCTTTCTGTTGTTGTTGTTGTTGTTTCGTTGTGTTTTCCAACAGACATCAATCCCAACTGCTTGGACAAAAGCTTCAAGGGGCTGTGCACAATAAATACTTACACTAGGTAAATTGGCACTAGCATCCACAGATGAGGGATACCATTCATCGTTTGTTTTTCTGGGACTGTGTTGCTTCACTCAGCATGATGTCCCTCTAGCTCCAGCCATTTCCTGCAAAGCTCATGATGTCATCTTTCTTTACTGCTGAATAGATTCCATTGTGTAGATGTACCAAATTTTCTCTATCCACTCATCAGTTGAGGGGCATTTGGGTTGGTTCCAGCTCCTTGCTATTGTGAAGAGAGCTGAAATAGTGCATGAAGAGTGCATGTATCTCTGTGGCAGGGTGAGCCTTGAGGGTACATGCCTAGGAGTGGTATGGCTGGTGGCAAGTTCATTACAAGATCATTCAAGGCTTCCACACTGATTTCATAGTGGCTGCATGAGTTTACATTCCCAACCAGCAGTGGATGAGTGTTTTTCCCCGTTCCCCACAACCTTCCAGCACTCGGTATCATTTGTTTTCTTGATCCTGCCAGTCTTATTGGAGTAAATGGTATCTTAAGTGGTCTTGATTGGCACTTTCCTTTTTTTTTAACTTATTTTTTATTATTTTTATTTATTTCTGTGTGTGTATGAGAATGTACTGTCTGCATGCAAGTTTTGTGCACCCGGTGTCGTTGCATTGCCGCGGAGGTTCAGAAGAGGGCTCGATTCCCCTGGAACGAGGAGTTCTTCTGGAATTTGGAGTGTCCAGACGGTTATCAAGCCCCATGTGGGTGCTGGGGAACGACCCGGTCCTCTGTAAGAGCAGTCGGCGCTCTTAACCTTAGAGGTTATCTCTCCAGCCTCTTGATAGTGCATTTCCTTAATGATTATGTGTTGAACACTTCTTAAGGTAGTTTCTCAGCCATCTCTAATTCCTCACTTGTGAAGTCCTCTGTTCAGCTCTTTTGCTCCATCTATTGAGTGGGTCATGTTTTTTCTTACTTCTTTGTGTTTTGAGTAGTTATATCCTGAAATTATAATCTTTGTCAGATGTGTCTGCAGTGAAGGGTTTCCTCACCACTCTGGGATTTTCTCTACCCCCCCTCACTTCCTTGAGTTTTCTTTTGATGTACAGAAACTTTGAGTTTAATGAGGTCCCCTTTGTCAATTGTCAACTGTAATTCTTGCGTCAGTTGTCTGATTTAGAAAGTCTTTTCTTATGCCTTGTCTTCGTAAGTTTGCTGCAACATTTTCTTCATCGCTTCAGAGTTGAGGTTTCACGTTGAGGTCCTTTGATCCATGTGGAGTTTATTCTTGTAGCACAGGGTGAAGAGGTAGGGGTATTAATTTCATTTTCTATAAGTGCGTGATAGTTTTGCCAACACCACTGCTGAAGAGATGCTGTTCTTTCTTCCCCCATTGTGGAGCTTCTTTGGCCCCCTTGTATATAAGATTTGCTGAAATTGTAATGATTGCGTCAGGTTGGGATCTTTGATTTTGTTCCATTTAGGTCCAACCAGGTCTGTCTATTGTGTCCAGTACCAGGCTCGCTTTATAAGACTATAGCCCTGTAATATAAGTTTGAAGATCTGGTATAGAGATACCCCCTGTAGCTCTTTTCCAGCTCAAGGTTGTTTTGGACTATATTGGGGTCTGTTTATTATTCCAATGAATTTAAGGACGTTTTTCCACGCCTGTAAAGAAACTCTTGGGGGATTTTGATTCGGGATGGCATTAAATCTATACAGATTTGGTAAGAATGAAGTAGGTTTTTACAATGTTAAATTTTGCCCAATCCTATGAAGCATGGGAGGTTTTTCATCTTCTGATGTCTATCATTCAATTTCTTTTCTTAGGGTTTAAATTTTTGTTATAGAGATCTTTGGTGCCTTTGCTTAAGTTTGTACCTAGGCAATTTTACTGTTTTTGATGCTAATTGTGATGGGAAGTGCTTGTTGAATTCTTTCCCCATTCTAGTTGCTTGTTCGTGGTGTAAAGAAAGGCCATTAGTTTTTTTTACGGTTATTTTGTATTCCTGCCACTTTGCTGAAAGCTGTGAATCATTTCTAGGAGATTTTCTGGTAGGAGTTTTTTAGCATCCCTTAGTAGAACAATCATATCAAATGTCCATCGAAAGTAGGGGATAGTTTGACTTCTGCTTTTCCAATTAGTACTCCTTTGTAATTTCCTTTTCTTGCCTTATCCTCATAGAAGTGTTTTTTAAGATCTATATTGAAGAGATGTGTGACAGGGGCAGCCTTGCCAATGTTCCTAACCTTAAGGTAATGATTTTGTTGTTTCCCCATCTAAGATAGTATTGGTTGTGGGGTTTCCTGTATGGGCTGTGAGCAGATTGAGGAATGATCCCTCCAATGCCCAATTCCCTCTAGGAACTTTAATAACGTCGATTGTCAAATTCGATCAGAGTAGGGTGCTGGTTTTATGTCAGTTCACTTTCATTTATGCTCAATTGAGTGATGGTTTGATTTATCTTGATCCGTTAGGTTGATGATCGTTTGGAATTAGATTTTGAACCCATCCCTGCAAATCTCTGGTAGATCCAACTTGGTGTCCCATGATGTATGCATCTTCCTAATGGTTTGATCTGTATGCATTGCCAGAATCCTGTTTAGAAATGATTGTCATCTAGTGTTCACTTTTAGAGATGGGTCTATAATCTTTTTTAGTTGGATTCTATGCTGGTTTTGGTAATACGAGATGATGCTTGGCTTCAGAGATGAATTTGGGATAATTCCTCATACAGATTCGCATCCTTCTAAAGAATTGTCAGCAATAATTGTTGTAGGTCTTTTTTGAAATATTTATAATTATAGAATCTGCCGGTGAACACGTCTGGGCCTGCGGGCTTTCTTTTTAGTTTTCGTGGGAGGTTTTCTTCTTACTATTCAGATATAATTATACAATTAATTCTTCTAATTAAGGGTCTGTTTAAGAATCTGGGGAGACTGTGGAGTCGGTTTTTGTTGACGCTTTGGTGAGATTTGTCCAGGATTTCAGATATTGCATTGACCCTTTCTTCTCAGGGTATTTCAACTTGGTATAGTAATAGGTTTTTAGCTAATTCCTGACTATTTCTTGTGCTGTTTCCTTGCCTGTTGGATATTTCACTTTTCATCATGGATTGTATTGATTTGGAGTTGTTCCTTCTTTTTAGTTAACAGGGCTAAAGGTTCCTTGTCTATTCTTGTTTTTCCTTCAAAGAACCAGCTTTGGATTTATTGATTTTATGTATTGTTTTTCTTGTTTCTTGTATTTCATTTGAGTTCTGCTCTGATTTTTGATATTTCTGTCCTTTTCCAGCTGTCTGCATTTAGGGTTCCAGGTCTGTCTGTTGTCCTCTCAAGTAGCTTTAGCTGCAGGTAGGAAGCATTCACTTTTGCTCATTCTGTTTTCTACTAATGTTAGGCAACCCAGGGCTATAAAACTTCCCTCATAACACTGCTTTTAAGGTATCCCAGAGGTTTTTCTGTGTTGTTGTATTGTCATTGTCATTCAGTTCCAGGAATGCTTTTATTTCTTTATCTCTTCCTTGACCCATTCATTATTCAAGAGTGTGTTGTTTAGTCTCCATGTGTTCTTGTAGGCAGTAGGGCTTATCCTGGTGTTGATGTTGAGCTTTATTGCACTGTGGTCTGATAGAATGCATGAAATTATTTCAATCTTTTTGTATTTGTGTAGGTTTCTTCTGTGTCCCAGTATGTGGTCGATTTTGGAGAATGTTCCATGGGGTGCTGAGTATAAAGTGTATTCTCTGGTATTAGGGAGGAATATTCAGTAGAGGTCTATGAGTTCCATTTGGTGTATCATAACGTTCAGTTCAGATGTCTTTCTGTTTATTCTTTGTCCTGTTGACCTGTCCAAAAGACTCAGTGAGGTATTGAAGTCCCCTACTATGAGTGAGTGTACTGGGGTTAGTGTGCTACTTGTAGTCCTGGAGAATTGACTTTATAAAGTTTGGTGCATCAGAGTTTGGTTCATATGTATTCATAATTGTGAAATCTTCATGGTGAATTGTTCCTTTGATGAAAATGTAATGACCTTCTTTGTCTCTTCTGATTTCTTTTACTTTGAAGTCTATTTTGTCTGCTATTAAAATAGCAACACCTGCTTTCTTTTTGATACCATTTGCTTGGAATATTTTTTTCCATCCTTTCACTTTAAGGTGGTGCCTGTCCTTGAAGGTAAGATGTGTTTCTTGTAGACAGTATATCAATGGGTTCTGTTTCCTAATCCAATATCCCAGTCTATATCTTTTGATTGGGAAAGTTAGTCCATTAATATTTAAGGTTATGACTCATAGGTTTGTGCTGCTTCCTTTTGCCTTAGTATCCATTTGTGGTTTGGGTTTAGGTTTCTACTTCTGCAGTTATGCTTTTATTGATTTCTCTTTCTAAGTGCCTGGAGATGGTTGCTCCTTTCTTCTGTCCTTTGAATTGCTTCAAGTATTTTCTGAAGGGTTGGTTTTCCAGACATGTATTCTTTCATCTTTTTTATGTCATGGGAGGCTTTTCTCTCTCCTTCAAGGAGACCAAGGGAACTTAAAAAATGAAGAGTTTATTTTACTGTTAGTTTAACAGTTCAGGGAAATTAGAGTCCATTGCAACTGGGAGACATGTTGGCAGGACTTGGAGCAGAAAGCTGAGGTTCACATCTTCCAATGAATACAGGAAGGAGAGAGAGAGCAACTGGATACTGACAAGGCTTGTAGTACTCTCTAAGCCTACCCCAGTGATGTATTTCCTCCAGTATGGCCACACCTTCTAAGACCTTCCAAAGCAGCACCTCCAACAGGAGACAAAATATCTGAATACTTGAAGCCTATGGGGGACATTCTCATTCAAACCACCACATCCCCCTTTTTCCTTCTTTTTTGAGTCCCTTTGAGACACTCAATGTACATGGCTTTTTGTCTTGAGTAGTTTTCTTCCCTGTTTTATATGCTATTGTGAATGGAATGTATTCCTTAATTTCTTTCCTGGCAATACAACCTTTGCAATTCAGAAAAATTACGGATGTTTGTTTGCTGATTTCAAATCTTGTAATTTTACTGAAAATGTATATTAGATCTAAAAAATTCATCTAGAAAAGTAGTTGAGCTCTTTTAGGTAAGAAGCATTCTTTCTGAAAACCGATATTTTATTTTATTTTCTCCTTACTCTTTGTATTGCATTTGCTTCTTCATCTTTACTTACTACTCTTCCTAAGAATTTTAGCACAGAACTTTGTACTCTGTAGCAAGATAATGAGTACTCCTCCATTACAAATTTTGGAAAAAATACTATTTTGTCTATTGAGAATAATCTTGGCTGTGGTATACTCTATCTTTTCATTGCTTTGTTGAACTATTTTCTTTCTGTTCAGTTTCTTCAAGATGTTTTTGTGAAGCAAAGTGGAAATTTGTCAATGGGCTTTTCTGCAACAGGTGAAATGATTTTTTTCTTGCCATTTAGCTTCATTATCAGGTACATTACTTTGATTGATTTGTATTTGTTAAACCAACTTTACTATCATTTTAATGAAATGAAGTTGATCACAATGCATGTTTCCTGGCATCTTCTTGGATTCAGTTTCTAAGTATTTTGTTGAAATTTTTTGCATCCCTGTTCATCAGTGAAGTTTGTCTATTTTATTTCTTTCTTGTATCCATACTTGTTGGGTTTTTTTTTCCATATCTTGGTAACAATACCAGCCTACAGGGAGTATGGTAGTGTTTCGTTTTCTTATTTTTTCTTTTTATTGTGGAGCAGCTTGAGCCTTGAACTTCTACGGTTTGATAGAATTCAGCAATGAAGTCTCTGAACACAAGTTTCACATGTGGGAGATTTTAAATTTCTGCTTAATTCTCATCCCTTGTAATACATGTGATTAAGTTTTTTGTTGTTGTTGTTGTTTTGTTTTGTTTTGTTTTGTCTTTTTGAGACAGGATCTCCCTGTAGCCCCAGCTGTCCTGGAACTCACTACATAGACCAGGCTGGCCTTGAATTCACAAAGATCCACCTGACGCTGTCTCTCCTGTGCTGGGCTTAAAGGCATGTGCCACCACACCTGGCAAGTGATTAAGTTCTTTACATCTTCTTGATTTAATGTTGGTGGATCACAAGTCTTTAGGAATTTATATGTCTCTTTGTAAATTTTCCAACAATTTAAAATGTATGTTTTCAAAATATGGCTTAATGACGTGCTCAATTTCTTGGGGCCCATTTCATCACTAATTTCATTATTTGGAGTCTTTTTATTTTTATTAGTTTGGCTAGGGTTTTTCAATCGTCTTTATCTTTTCTTAGAACCAAAACAATGGTTGCTGGATTCTTTATTGCTTCTTTAATCATTATTTTGTTCATTGAATTCTTCCCTAATCTTTCTTGCTTCTTTCTATTCACTGTGCTTGAGTTACACTACTTCTATTTTTCTGTTGTTATGTTCCATTTGATTATTTTCTGTGCTCTCTCTCATTTCATATGTTGTTTATTATTTGTATTTTATGCATATGAGTGTATTGCCTGCATCTGTGTACATGAACCTGTTTTCATGCAAAGCCTAGGGAGTGAGAAGAAGGCTTTGGATCCCCTGGAACTAGAGTTAAAGACAGTTGTTAGCTATGATTTGCTGCTGAGACTCAAACCCAGGTGGCCTGAAAGAGCAGCCAATGTTCTTAACTGCACAGACATCTCTCCAGCCCAAGTATCTCTCATTTTCAATGAAGTTTCTTTGCTGGTTTTTAGTTTATGTATTAGTTTGTGTATTAGTCACTTTTCTGTTGCTGGGATAAAGCCACCATGACCAAGGGAAGTTATAAAAATAAGAGTTTATTTCAGCTTATGATTGACAGTTCCAGGAATTAGAGACAATTGTGGCAGGGAAAGCCCAGGTTCACATTTTTAAAATGAGCACCGGAAGCAGAGAGAGATCAACTGGAGACTGACAAGGCTTGTTGAACTCTCTAAGCCTGTCCTGGTGACATACTTTCTCCAGCATGGCCACACATTCTAAACCCTCACAAAACAGCACCACCATCTGGAGACGCCTATGAGTGACATTCTCATTCAAACCACCACATTCCACTCCCTGGCCCCCATAGGCGCATGACCACATAAAATGCAAAATGCATTTAGTCCCACCTTAAAAGTCCCCATAGTCTTTACCAGTCTAAATACTATTCAAAAGACTACAGTTCAAAGTCTCTTCTGGGACCCAGAGGCCTTGGCTGCTTTCTGAAACCTCAGGGGAAGAACTGATGACCCCTTCACTCTTACATATTTTGTGTTTCTAAAGCCAGTACCATGTGAATGAAACTGCCATTTAGCTGCAAATTTGGGTTGGACAGTTGCCTGAGGCTAAATTGAAAAGCAATGGACTAATGTCTTTGGCAGAGGATATTTCAAGGAAGCCTAATGTCAAATGGTGGTATGGCTATTAATGGTTAATATTATACAGATCTATAGTGAAAAAAATGGGGCACAAAGAAATGCAGAATATGGCTGGGCGTGGTGGTGCACGCCTTTAATCCTAGCACTTGGGAGGCAGAGGCAGGCGGATCTTTGTGAGTTCAAGGCCAGCCTGGTCTACAGAGTGAGTTCCAAGACAGATGGAGCTACAGGGAGACCCTGTCTGGAAAAGACAAAAAAAAAAAGAAAAAAAAAAAAGAAATGCAGAATATGTGCTGAAGGACAGGACCCCTGTTGATAAGGAGATTAAAGAGATTAGGCAGAAGCCTAGAGATTTACAAATAAACAATGGGAAGAGTACCTTCAGGGCAAGACTACACCCAGTTATGCCTCCAATTTGTTTGAAGGTACTCTTCCCATTGTTTACTTGTAAATCTCTAGGCCTCTGCTTAATCTCTTTAATCTCCTTATCAAAGGGATTCTCTCCTTCAGCATATTCCTTGGCTCCAACATAAATTTTCCTAGTGCAGTTTTCTGTTCCAAACTGTATATTTTGCATTTCTTTGTGCCCCATTTGTTTTCTTTTCTTTTTTCACTGTAGATCTGTATAATATTAACCATTAATAGCCATGACACCATATCTATATTAGTCTGTCTTGAAATATCCTCCACCAAAGAAATTAGTCCATTGCTTTTCAATTTAGCCTTAGACAAGCATTTGGCCTATGGACAAACTCCAGCCAGACTCTTTGCCAAAATATCCCAGTTTCTGCTTAAGTCCTTACTTTCCTCTGGAGCTACATTTTTCTCTGCACTGCTTTTTTCCAGGATTCTACTAGAATAACCCATTAATCTCCCCTTACAGCAGTCAACAGCTTTTCTAGACCAAAGTTCCAAGGTCATCCACATTTCTCCAAACACCCACATGGTCAGGTTCTTCCCAGCCTTCAGCCCAATTTCTGGTACTAATTACTGTATTAGTAACTTTTCTATTGCTGTGATAAAACCATCATGACCAAGGGAATTTATAAAAGGAAGAGTTTATTTGAGTTTGCAATTGACTGTTCTAGGAATTAGAGTCCATTGTGGCAGGGAGGCATGGTGGCAGGAGCTGGTGTAGAAAGCCCAGGTTAACATCTTCAAAATGGGCACCAGAAGCAGAGAGAGAGCAACTGGAGACTGGCAAGGCTTGTTGAAATCCCTAAGCCCACCCTGAGTGATTTACTTCCTCCAGGATGGATATACCTTCTAAGACCTCCAAAAACAGTGCCACCATCTGGGGACAAAATTTCTGAACTACTTGAAGCTATGAAGGACATTCTCATTCAAACCACCATGGTTTGGAGCACCTAACATTGAGTGTGTCATTTTAAGGTCACCCACTCTTATAATTTATCTGAACTTTCATACCTTTTAAAAGTATTTGTCTTATGAAATTGGGAGCCCACATGTTCAGATAAGTTTTTGTAATTATTGTGCTTCTTGATAATTATTTTACTTTAGGGATACATATTGGTTATCTATATCTCTTTGACTAGTTTTGTTTATGTGCAGTCTACAATATCAGATATGAGATATACCAGCTGGTCTGTGGTATATCTCCATTCTCTTAATGGATCGAAAACCATTCTTTGACTCTTTTTGTGACTATGTTCCTCATATCTCCTTAACCTGGCTTCTAGTGTTGAGGAGTTGTAAGCTTAGGAGGGAAGGTGTTGTGTGGCATTTTGTGTGTGTGTGTGTGTGTGTGTGTGTGTGTTTGTGTGTGTGTGTGTGTGTGTGTATGTGTGTGTGTGTTCATCTCTCTTGTGTTTGGATTCCAGATTCTGTTTTTCTGCCCCTGTTGATTTCTTACTTTACATGAGTTTTCCTGGAGACGTATCTTCACTTGACTATATTGCACCACACTTTTATGTAGGGAGGAAGGTAGCTGAGTAATGGAAGTAATCATTTGATCCAATCCTAGAGTTAAATTGCTCTAGAAAACAATTACATACCTCAGTTTTGCTTTTGATAAGATTCGGAATTAGTGGTACTAACTCACAGATTGGTTAAAAAATGTGGTTATTAGTTTTTTACAACTGTGGGTATTATTAAGTAGTAAACTGAGAAGAGATTGGGAAGGAGAATAACAGAGAACAAGTGTTTGAATAAAAACGGAAATTACACAGAGATATCTCCTAATTCCCCTTCTTGGCCATAAATACCAAGAGAGTTTCCTGACTCATTCACTTTACAGAGGTGGCAGCATACCTTGAAACATTAGTCCACATTAGTCCAGTCTTTGTTTCCTTATAAGAAACATTACAGAAAATATTATATAGTATGTGCAGAGAAAGAAAAAATAGTAATAAAATCTTACTCAGGAAAGATAAACCCTAAAGAGGGACAATTAAATAAAATACAAAGCTGTAAATAGAACTAGAAATGAAATAAGTTAGAAGATGTAATCTCTAAGTATTTCTTCTTAGATCAGATGAATGTGCTTTCTTCATTTCCTTGATTATCTCTGTTGCAATTTCTGAAGTTTGGAGGAGAGCTATTGGTCTTAGTATTTCGAAAAAGTTAAATTGATAAACCCTCTCTCTAAAAGCATTTTCTCATGAGTTCATGCCAACTTCCTCACTGTGCCTCAGACTCTGGAGGTGTGCTTGCCTAAGAGTGCAAGGCTGGTTCATTCTGAACCTATACACTCTAAGACACCAGGGGGAATCTCAGCTTCCTTTTGGTCTGCCCCACTCTGCCTCCACCTGGACATTCTCCACACCATTCCCTATCCATGGTGCCTAGCCCATGGGGGATCTCTTTTTCAGCATGGTGAATCTGTTTCCAGTTTCTATTCTGGGACACTCATTTCCTAGCTTTGTAGCAACCATTGACTTTCTTAGTTAATCAGTGGGTGCATCAGAACACTGACAGAGCAAATTGCAACTTGCTGCTTCTTTAAGTCTCACGTAAGATTGCTTCTTTTCTTCTTTTATTTTCTTTACTCATTTCTGTTGTAAGAATTAAGGATTTTGTTTTCCACTCTGATTGTCACCTTTCACCATGTGTTACATTATAAGCTCTCACTTTACTCACAATCTCAAGAATGCATTTATTTCCTTCTGTTTCAGGAGGCTGCAACATTCCTTGACTAATGGACATATTAATCCATTCTCTGCTTCTGTGATCACAGTGTCATACCCTTTAAGTCTTCCTCAGTCTACCTCATAAGGACCCTGTTGAAAATTCCACTGGGCACACATTTAAATTCCAAAGCAATACCATCAAATCAATGCCTTTAAGTTATATCTGTAAAGTTGTCCTTAAAAAGTAACTCCTCAAGCATTTCATGTATTAGCAGGCAACTATTTTGGGAACATGAGGGAACACTATTTAGCATAATATTGAAAATTCCAAAATGATATATCAAAAATAGTAAAACTAGAAACATTGCATGGTTTGTTACAATAAGAACAAATAGATACTAAGAACCTCCATAATAATGATCACAAACCATTATATCTTAAACATTTGATTCCTCTGGATGACAGGCTATGAAACAAATAGAATAATTTCAAAAGGATTATCTTTTTTCTTCTTTATATTTTTTTTTCATTTTTTGACAATAAGTAATAATTTATGAGCATAAGCATCCTTCATGTAAAACCAATTTGCAAGCAGTTGCACCCAAACCCACAAGCCCAAGGGCCCCACCATCCATCTGGGGGGGTCTTGTATGTTCAATCAAGTTGATCAAATAAGTGTCCAGACTATATTGCTGTAGTTTCACCATTCACCCCAATCGCAGCCCTTGCTTTCTACCATGCCCCTCTTCCACAGATTGTTCCCTAGGCTTAGAAAAGAGGCATAGGTGGATGAGAAGCAAAACAGTCTACTTTCTCTGGAGCTGTCGTTTTGGACTCTGGTCAGTTCTGGCTGTTTCCTTTCATGGGCTGACAGTTTGTCCAGAAATAACCTTTCAGTCCTACTAATGAAGCACAAGCAATTAGATATATAGGTATTTAAACAGTACTAATTTTATGGTAGGCTACTTTGGTACAGACACAGATATTCGGATGGTATGGTAATCCATGAATTACAGTTTTTCTGTAAAATATGACAGGGTCTTACTGTGGCTTATATCATACATCTTAGATAAAAGGATTATGTTTAAATATAATGCACAAAATGTATTGGTTTTTGTCAATAATTGGTAGGTAAACAAAAAGTCAATAAGGATGTGAAATTTTCAAATAAGAAAGTTACATAAACAAAGAAAGTTGACGTTCTGAAATAATGTAACTCACCAAATTACCAATAATTTCAGTCAAAATGAGTCCATGTATCCTTTCTTCTCCACTCTCTGTTTCTCTCTCTCTCTCTCTCTCTCTCTCATCCTCCTCTCTCTCTCTCCCTCGCGCTCCTCGCTCTCTCTCTCTCCGCTCTCTCATCTCTCCCCCTCCTAACTTGCCTTCTACTTTGTTGTTTTCTCCCTGAAACAAGATATGTCTGTATGTCCTAGTCTGGCCTCAAACTCATGATTGTTCTGCCTCAGACCACAGAGTACTGGGATTATAGGCAGGCAGAGCTATATCTAGCATCAGCAGCATTCAAAAGGTTAAAATATTAAGATTTATAGTCTCAGCAAATATAGGATTAAAACAGAAACCTGTATGAATATCTGAAATATCATAGACTTAGGTTCAGTATAATGAAATGCATTAATGAGACTCTGATGAGCACAAGTAAAAGTCAGGGAAATTAAAAATAAATAAAATGACTGATGTTTAAAGTACTGAGGAAAGAATGTAAATATTTTAATTGCTTATAATATGAAGAACTTTTACATTAGATATTTTGTTAATTAATTTAAAACTGAATTTTATATTAGCTAGTGAAGAAAAAGCAAATTAAATTTATAGAATGTAAAGGACTACAACACGATTATACCTTAAGACAATATTGTCTGTAGCAAAAAACAAACAACAAAAGCCTGTCAAAAAGCTTAATTTTGTGTTTGTTCACATTTTCCATTAATTCCAAGCTTAAAACAGCCTAAAGTAACAGGATTAACAGAATTGTTGTTAAAATAACAGCTTGAATTTTGGTGTTTTTTTTCTTTTTTTTTTTAATTTCATATTTTTTAGTTGATGCATTGATATTTCATTATCATTTGTCCAATTCATTCAACGTTTTCCCTTCCCAATCCTCCCCCACCCACACCCCACCGCCCCATCCAGATCATCATTCTTGCCTAACTGTCGCTCATCTTCTCTCAGTTTTTTTTTTCATTTTTTCAACAAAAAGTGATGACATTTATGAGTACAAGCATCCTTCATGTAAAACCAATTTGCAAGCAGTGTGCCCAGTCACACCCCACACAGCCCCTTGGTTCCCACCATCCATGGCAGCGGGGGGAGGGCTTGTAATGTCAATGCAAGTTGATGAATGACTTCCAGACTATATTAGCTGTAGTTTCACTCATTCATACATCCCCCAATCGCAGGCCACTTACATGTGTACCATGCCCCCCATGTCTGACTCTCCAGATTGTTTCCGCTAGGCGCTTTAAGACAAGAGGGAGGTCACTAGTGTGCGATGCTGGCAAAGACTATCTGATACACAATCGAGAAATTCTAAGGATGAAGAAAGATGCATCACTTCTCTGGAGCTGTTTGTCTTGACTCTGGTCAATTGCTGTATTTCCTTTCATAACTGGGCTATGACATGGTTTGTCCCAGGAATAAACCCTTTCGGTCCTACTAAGGAAGCACAAGCATTAGTATATAGGAGTATTATAATAGTAACCTAATTTGTGATATAGGTAGACAGTTCGTATTTCGGTATAGAACAGATGTCATATGTTTGGATGGTTTTAATCCATGAAGTACTATATTTTTTTCAGTTAAAATAGTGACAGGGATGTTACTGTGCTCTATAACATCTCCTAACCCTTAGAGAATGTAAGCTTGTGACATCAGCCGTGGATGATTCAATCCCCCAAGAGAGAGAGCTCAATAGCAATTTAGATTTGGGATTATACAGGCAAATGGCCTGCCACTGCTGCACAGGTATTCCAGCAGGTGAGGATGTAGCTGATGATGATGCGGAAGAATTTTTGCTCTGACTCAGGGAGACCCCTATTTGCTTTATTGATTTAGTGCCTTCCGATGGTAAATCCTTCTTGGTATCCAGAGACCGATCTTACATTTGCACAGCTGTGGTCTCAAAGCTATTCTTTTCCCATGTTAATGTCAGGTCTTCTGACAGCAGGGCCTTATCGCCTCTCTTGCTGTGCAGAGTATCTCCAGTATAGAGAGCAAGGAAGCCTTTACCTTTGTCGGGGGCTTGGTTACCCTCGTACTACCAATCTCCTGGCCAACATCTCCTTCGGATAGGAATAATGCGGGATTACGCTGAGGTATCACGCTTGCTGGTGTCAAGCTATGATGTTGACTATGATAAACTGAATAGCTAAAAAGAGAGACTTTAGTATTATATTTGGTTCTGAATAGAGAACAATCCTTTTCGCAGTTCCTATGTTATTAGTCAATAAAGAAGGCAGTTTTACTGTTTTCATTAAGAGATTACCTCTATAACAGTTGGCTCCAATATTTACAGTTGGGAGAATGACATATCATCATCATCATATTTCTTCCTTGTTCTATATGGGGGGGGAGGTAGGAAAGTCTCGCTCGTATTAAAACCTTTGCAGCACCTAGAAGGTAAGTTTCTTAGGACTCATTATAAATAGTTGTTACAAGTAGTGATCCACAGAGAGGTTTGATGTTTGTAGGCAATCTGGGGCTTTTTCTTCCTTCAATGTTCAGATGGGCCAACTTTCTACTGGCACTTTCTGGTACAGCCTACTCAATGCAAAGCTGTATTCCTTTCTCAGCCATTAAGTTGGTGACATTTGACCTTTGGAACATACAAATCTTTTCCCATAGTTGTTTTAAAGATTTGAATTGCAAGTGTTTTTTGACACAAAAAAGGTTTCATATCTATAGTTCACCCCCCCCCTTTTTTTTAGTGTTTTGTTTTTGACCCATAAGTCTCAGAAAAGGCAGTTTGTATTATACATGCCTCATTATAAGGGTGACATCAAGGTAGGCACCAGATTTCACTAATTTTTCAAATTCACCCAGTCTGGTTTTGGGTGACTGTGTGTGATTAACTGGGTAAAGCAGGAAGCTTAATTTTAAGTTAATTTTATAAGGTTAAATCATCCTATAGGGAAAGAGATATGCTACAAGGTGAATACTGTACAACAGAAAAATTATAGAGAACATTTGTATGTGCCAATCCCAAATTTTATTGTTATACAGATTTTTTTAAGTAAAACAATAATTCGTGAATGAAGCCAGAGGAAACTAGCAATTTACATCTCCATTTAACTAGATGGCTATTACACCGTTGTTATCAGACTTAAACCAATGTTTTTAATATACACATATATTTACTTTTACCTGAGTCCAACCTAGTGGCTGTATACACGTAACCTGTAAGACAGTTGATTTGTCCTGGGCAAACTGCGATACTTGTTTGAAACTCACATCAGATTAAATATGCAATAATCGAATTATTACAACCCGTGTCCCCTCTATTCCCCACACTGCCCACCCTCCCGATTCACAATTCATTTCAGTCAGTTTTCTGATGAACAGTCTTTCTGTTGTTGTTCTTTTACTATGCATCCCTCTCCATGAGAAATATTTATATCTGGGTTGTTGGTACTAGCATCCACATATGAGGGACACCATTTGTCGTTTGTTTTTCTGGGACTGTGTTACTTCACTTAACATAATGTCTTCTAGCTCCATCCATTTACCTGCAAAGTTCATGATGTTGTCCCTCTTTACCTCTGCATAGAACTCCATTGTATACATGTACCACATTTTCTCTATCCACTCGTCATTTGAGGGGCACCTGGGCTGGTTCCAGCTTTTTGCTATTGTGAACAGAGCTGCAATAAACATAGTTGTGCATGTATCTCTGCAGTAAGATGAGTCTTGTGGGTATATTCTCAGGAGTGGTATGACTGGGTCAAATGGCAGGCTCATTTTGAGTCTTCTAAGGGTTCTCCACACTGATTTGCATAGTGGCTGTACAAGTTTACATTCCCACCAGCAATGGATGAGTGTTCCCCTTTCCCCACAACCTCTCCAGCACTTGGTATCATTTGTTTTCCTGATCCTAGCCAGTCTTATTGGAGTAAGATGATATCTCAAAGTGGTTTTAATCTGCATTTCCTTAATTATTAGCGATGTTGAACACTTCTTAAGATGTGTCTCAGCCATCTCTAATTCCTCCTCTGTGAAGTCTCTATTCAGATCTTTGCTACATCTTCTGAGTGAATTTTGATTTTTCTAACTGAATTTTTTTGCTGCCTCTGTCTCAGAAAACTTGTAGGAAATAAACCAATGAATCTCATTCCCTCTGTCTCTGTAACCGCTTTCTTTATACGTTCTTCTGTGCTGTTACTGTATTGTCACCAACCACAATAGTTCATTTTAGGTGACACAGCATCATGAAGATATTGTGGTGTTCCATCTCTTATTCATAAATATAAAGTAAATGAACACTGTGTAGTAAACTAGCTCTATTTAAATTACCATAGAAAAAGAGCAAACAATGCATAATAAGACTGCACATGCTCAGCATAAAGTAATATATAGCTGATTCAAGAAGTTAGAATTCATGTAGTAAAAAGAATAAGCTGTGTTCATGGTGGAGTGGATGTATAAGAGTAAAAAGTGTTGTTTGAATTTCGTGATTTTCCTAAAATATAATTTGATGGTATTTGGATTCCCTCCCCTATCCACAGCTCCCTTTACTGTCCACTGCCCAAAATAATATCTAATATGTGTTCCCAAATGTTCTTCAATGTGGATCCATCTACTAGAGCCTTGTGAACTTACCTACCAAGAGTTCCATGCTTTAAAGAGACTGACTCTCTGTCTTCCATGTTCCATTAGTATGCCAAAAGTTCTTTTAGTTAGGGGGTTGAGGATTCTTAGCTAAATTCTCGTTTCTGTCCTGGGATGTTGTTCAGTTTGAACTTTAAGTGGGATTTGTGCAAAACACAGGATTTTTTTTTAAGTAACAGAACAAAGCAACACAGCTATCATATTGTTCTGCGTTGTACAAACTGGCACTGAACACCTGGGACTTAGGTTATATAAAGAAAGAAAATAAAAGTGAACAAAGCCAACAATTTGTTTCATCACCAAGGCATGTGATGATAAATACCCAGATTTCTGTTAATTTTTATCCAAGTTTTATCCGAAACACTTCATGCTGATTAAACAGACCCATAATATTTGAGGAAATTGAAGATGTAATTAAAAACCTCCCAACTAAAAAAAGCCCCAGTACAGATGGCTTCATGGCAGAATTCTATAAAACATTTAAAGAGGTCTTCTAACCATTGCTACTCAGTTTAGAAGGATACAAACAGAGGGAATTCTCCCAAACTCCTTCTAAGAAGCCAACATCACTCTAATACCAAAGCCAGGCAAAGATGCAAGCAAAAATGAAAGCTATAGACCCATCTCACTAATGAATATAGTTGCAAAAATTCTCAATAAAATGCTTGCAAATCATATACAGACCCACATCAAAAAGATCATCCATCATGATCAAGTTGGATTCATACCAGAGTTGCAGGGGTGGTTCAACATATGTAAATCAATAAATATCATAAAACACATAAATGGAGAGAAAGACAAAAACCACATGATCATCTCAATTGATGCAGAAAAAGCCTTTGACAAGATCCAGCATCCCTTCATGTTTAAAGTCCCAGAGAGAATAGGACTGAAAGGAACATTCCTCAACATGATCAAAGCCATATATAGCAAACCCACTGCCAACATCATCCTAAATGGAGAAAAATTGAAACGATTTCCCTTAAAGGTGGGAACCTGGCAAGGCTGCCTCCTATTGCCACTCCTCTTCAACATAGTGCTGGAAACACTTGCTAGGGCAATAAGACAAGAGAAGAAAATTAAAGGAGTATTAATCAGGAAAGAAGAAGTTAACCTATCCCTTTTTGCAGATGATGTGATAGTTTGCCTAAGCTAGAAACTCCACTAGAAAACTTCTAGAAATGATTAAGCATTTTAGTGAAGTGGCAGGCTACAAAATTAACCTAGAAATATCAGTAGCCAGCCTAGCTTAGTGGCACACGCCTTTAATCCTAGCACTTGGGAGGCAGAGGCAGGCAGATCTCTGTGAGTTCAAGGCCAGCCTGTTCTACAGAGTGAGTTACAGGACAGCTGGGGCTACAGGGAGACCCTGCCCCGAAAAGACCAAAAAAA
>VZQC01000856.1:380291-440346 GCA_009823505.1 Rhizomys pruinosus | reverse complement strand
TATATATATATATATATATATATATATATATTCATCCTGTTGCTTCTGTTTCTTTAGAGAACCCTGACTAATACAGGAGGAAAGATAGCATCTTTAGCAAATGGTGGTAACAAAACTGGATCACCATTTGTAGAAGAACAAAATTAATCCACCACCTCTCACCCTGTACAGAAATAAACTCCAAATGGATCAAGACCTCAACTTGAAACCTGAAACTCTGAAGGTGATAGAATAAAATGTTGTCTGGAAACTACAAGACATAGGTGTAGGAGAACACTTTCTAAATCAGACAGCAGCTGCACAGGAAATAATGTCAACAATTGAGAAGTGGGACCTTATTAAACTCAAAAGCTTCTGTACAGTGAAAGAAACAATCAAAAAGTGAAAAGAAAACACACAGAGTGGGAGGAAACCTTCACCAGTGATACATCTGGAAGAGCATTCACATCCAGAATACATAAACTCCTCAAAAAACAAAGGAGTAAAAACACATGACCCACTCAAAAGATGGAGTAAAAAACTGAACAGTGACTTCACTAGTGAGGAAATAATGGTGGCTGAGAAACATCTTAAAAAGTGTTCAACATTGCTGATAATTAAGGAACTGTGAATTAAAACCACTTTAAGATATCATCTCACTCTGATAAGACTGGCTAAGATCATGAAAACAAAAGACATCAAATGCTGGAGAGGTTGTGGGGAAAGGGGAACACTCATCCCCTGCTGGTAGGAATGTAAACTCATACAACCACTGTGGAAAACAGTGTAGAGAACCCTTAATTAAGACTCAAAATGAGCCTACCACCTTCCCCAGCCATACCACACCTGGGTATACAAGACTCATCCAACTGCAAAGATACATGCACAGTTATGTTTATTACAGCTCTCTTCACAATAGTGAAGAGCTGGAACCAACCCAAAAGGCCCTCAACTGATGACTGGATAACAAAAATATGGTGTATCTACATAATGGACTTCTATGCAGTGGTAAAGAAAGATGGCATCATGAACTTTGCAGGTGTCTGGATGGAACTCAATGGCATTATGCTAAGTGAAGTAACACAGTCTCAGAAAAACAAAGAACAAATGGTATCCCTCATTTGTGGGTGCTAGCATCAAATCCCTAGTTGAGAAAGGCAAGCTGAGCAACATTAATGTTATATTTCTTTTTGTCTGAAAGCAAATGTGGTGTTATAATACGAATCCCTTAAAGGGCTCTAGAATTAACTTACCACTTATTTTCAGACCTTGTGTATTAATCACTTTTCTGTTGCTGTGATAAAACCACCATTTCCAAGGGAACTTATAAAAGGAAGAGTCTATTTGAGCTTACTATTGACAGTTCCAGGGAATTAGAGTCCATTGTGGCAGGAGGCATGGTGGCCAGGGATGGAGCAGCAAGCCAAAGTTCACATCTCAAAATGAGCACAGGAAGCAGAAAGAGAGAGACCGGAGACCACAAGTCTTGTTAAACCCACTAAGCCTGCCCCTAGTGACATACTTCCTCCAGCACGGCCACACCTTCTAAGACCTCCAAGAACAGTGCCACCAATTGGAGACAAAATGTCTGAATACTTAAAGCCTATGGGGGGACACTCTCATTCAAGCCACCACATTCCACTCCCTGGCCCCCATAGGCCATATAAAATGCAAAATGTATTTAGTCTAACCTTAAAAGTCCCCATAGTCTTTACCAGTCTCAATTCCATTTCAAGTTTATAGTCCAAAATCTCTTCTGAGACACAGGCCAATCTCTTAACTGTAAGCTCCTGCAAAATCAAAAGACAAATTACATACTCCCAAAGTACAGTGGAACTGAATACACATTCCCATTCCAAAAGGGAGGAATAGAGGCATAGTAAGGAAATAGTGGAGGAAAACAAGACTGAAAACAAGCAGGGCAAACACCAAGTCCAGTAACTCCATGTGCAACTTCTGGGACTTGACTTCCAAAGGGCTTAGATGGCTCAGCTCTTCCAGCTTTGCTTGCAACATACATCTCTTTCTTAGGCTAGTACCACTCCCTGTATGCAGCTCTCCTTGGCAAATATCTCACAGCTCTGGCATCTCGAATGTCTTCTTGGGGTCTCCGCTGCCAACCAGACTTCACATTCACAGCTTCATACAATGGCTTATCAGGGCCTTCTTTATGCAGGGACACCCCTGCTGCACTTTGCCTGACCTTGGAAGCTCTCTGAAACCGTGGAGGAAGAACTGAAGACCCCTTCACTCTTGCAAACTTCATTCCTCTAAAGCCAGCACCATGTGAATTAAACTGCCAAGTTTGGCTGCAAGTTTGGGATGGACACATTTGCAACTTTTCTCTGCGCTGGACTTGTGAGAGCAGAAAACCCTTTCAGTATTTTCCTTTCAAAAGTTAGAGTATTAGCTGGGTGTGGTCTTGCCCTGAAGGTACTATTTGTGTTGTCTACTTGTAACTCGAGGCATCTCCTTAATCACTTTAATCTCACTTTTTCCATTGTTTACTTGGAAATAGCTATGCCTCTCCTTAATCACTTTAGTCTCCTTATCAAAAGGAACCTCTCCTTCACAAGTCTTGGCCCCACCTTTAATCTTCCTAGTGAGTGGGGTTTTCAGATCCAAACTGTACATTCTGCATTTCTTTCTGCCCCATCTGCTCTTCTTCACTGTAGTTCTGCATAATATTCACCATTAATAGCCACACCACCATTTCCACATTAGGCTGTCTTAAAATATCCTCCACCAAAATCATTAGTCCATTGATTTTCAACTTAGCATCAGGCAAGCATTTGGGCTTCGGGAAGACTGCTGCGAGACTCTTTGCCAAAATATCCCAGTTGCTGCCTAAGTCTTTATTTTCCTCTGGAACTACATTTTTTGCAATGCTTTCTTCCAGGCTTCTACTAGAATGGACTGTTAAGCTCTGCTTACAGTAGTCAACAGCTTTTATATCCCAAAGTTCCAAAGTCTTCCACATTTCTCTAAACATCCACATGGTCAGGTTCTTCACAGCCAACAGCCCACTCTCTGGTACCAAATAACTGTATTAGTCACTTTTCTGTTGCTGTGATAAAACCACCATTTCCAAGGGAACTTATAAAAGGAAAAGTTTATTTGAGCTTACGATTGACAGTTCCAGGGAATCAGAGTCCATTGTAGCAGGAGGCATGGTGGCCAGGGCTGGAGCAGCAAGCCAAGGTTCACATCTCGAAATGAGCACAGGAAGCAGAGAAAGAGAGAATGGAGACCACAAGGCTTGTTAAACTCACTAAGCCTGCCCCCAATGACATACTTCCTCCAGCACAGCCACACCTTCTAAGACCTCCAAGAACAGTGCCACCAACTGGAGACAAAATGTCTGAATACTTAAAGCCTATGGGGGACACTCATTCAAACCACCACATTCCACATTCCCTGGCCCCCATAGGCCATATAAAATGCCACATCTTGTAATTTTGGTATGTGGGTGGAAGATATGTACTCATATTTTAGAGTAATATAAAATTAAAGGGAAAAGTGTAAAATACTAAACATATTTTGGAATTAACATACAGTTTATTTTCAGAGGTCATAATTTTGGTATATATGTGATGTATATATAGGCATATTTTAGAGCAATACAAATCGGAGGAAACAACAACAACAAAAGGACTGGGTCAAGGAACTGACTGAAACAGTTAACTTCTGCCCAAAACAATAAACTGCAGCAGAGAAAACCTTTAAAAAGACTGAGAAAAAAATGCAAGACATATATGGCAGGATGCATGAACTGGGGTGGGATGGGAGGATGGAAAAGGGAATATTTCTAAATTTGACTGAGAAAGTATGTATGAAATATAGAAAGCATCATTAAAAATATTGTATAAAATATTTTATACAAACAAAATCACATCTTAGAATGACTTGAAATGCCCATGACCTGAACATTGAAAACAATCAGTATACAATCAGTATTAATTAAAAGTATGTTATATGTTTGATATATCTAATCATGTATGAGGAATATGTATGCATACTCATAAATATAAATACATTTTTCTGTTAAGATAGGGTCTTGGTGTAATATCTGAACTTGTCTCAAAATACTGAGCTCAAGAATTCTTAAGCCTCAGACTTCTGAGTGGTGGAACTATAGGTATGCACCACCACACCAGGCTCCAACACATACTTGAATTCTACCAATAATATAATATCTGGGTGTTTTTAATTCAGTTATTTATATATCCCAATTTTCATGCATTTTCTTTTTTTTTATTTTTTGTATGTGTATGAATGTACTGTCTGCATGCAGGTTTGTGCACCCGTGTGGTGCAATGCCGCGGAGGTCAGAAGAGGGTGTCAGATTCCTCTGGAACTGGAGTTAAAGATGGTTATCAGCCGCCATGTGGGTGCTGAAGATCAAACCCTGGACCTCTGCAAGAGCAGTAGGCACTCTTAACCTCTAGGCCATCTCTCCATCCCCTTGTGCATTTTCTTATAAATAAAGAGAACTACTAGTGCCACAGTCAAACTAAACTCATTCTTATGCCCACATTAGAGTTTGGCAGAATCTATTCCTCCTGAAAACGCTTTCTCCTTCAGTGCTTCATATAAGTGATTCTTGTTTGGGTTACGGCTGGAAAATTGCCTCTACAGGGATCATTTGGTCATTGAATCTACAGCAATGCACAAGGCTCTTAGTCACATAGAATCTTCTTTATATAGTTATTATTGTTTCTTCTTCAAAATGCATTTTTGTTTAAAAATGTTAACTTTGTAAAATAAATTAGGAAAGTTACATATTTTTCTAGGGTTAGAAGTAGTTTAATAATATTGGAATCCCCCACTCTTTACAAGTTGGAAGTTAGCTGTGAACTTTCTGGTCCTGGATTCATTTCCAATGGTGGATCACTAAGTAGTTCCCAGTTGTCAACAAGCATTGGCTTATGCAAGAATTTTAGGGTTGATTTTTTTTTATCTTTTTGTTAGTTTGTATCCTGCTAATAGTTGATGACTAGTTATTTTCAAGTTTGTCTTCATATCTTTATATGTTGTTCTGGCTTCTTATGTCTTTAGTAACTTCAGATTATCTGGCTTTATATATTTTCTTCTTTTTTTAATTGAAATTTTGTGTATTTCTTATATTTCTCAATCAAATTTAGATCCAATTCCCTTTCCTTGCCCCCTCCCTGCCAGAGCTCATGCATTTTGCCGTATATGTCTTTCATCTTTTTCTGAATTTTTAAAATTTTTTTGATGCTGAAGTTTACTGTTTTGGCCATAAGTTTACTTATGGTTTATTGCTTCAGTCAGTTCTTTGACCCAGACTTCATTGTCCTTGTTGTTATTGTTGTTGTTCTTTCCAATTTATGTTGTTCCACAATATACCTATTTGGGTGCCACAGATATACCAAAATTATCACCTCTGACAATAAACTCTAGGTGAATTCCAAAACATGTTTAGGGTTTTACATTTTGATAGTAGGATTGTATGTAGGAAAAAAACAATGTTACTTTACTTTCCTTCATTACATTCCAAGTTGATGAGTAATATCAGGCATTACATTACTAAACAAAAAAAAAAAAAAAAAAAACAAATAAATGGGAATTATTCAGTTTTCCTTCTAAAGAGAAAATTGGTGCTAGCATCCTCAACTGAGGGACACCATATATCCTTCATTTGTCTAGGACTGTGTTACTTCACTTAGCATAATGGTTCCATCCATTTACCTGCAAATTTCATGGTGTCATCTCTCTTTATCACTGCATAGAATTCCATTGTGTAGATATACCAGATTTTCTTTATCCACTCATTGGTTGAGGGACAATTGGGTTGCTTCCAGCTCTTCACGATTGTGAACAGAATTGCCATAAACATAGATGTGCATGTATCTCTGTGGTTGGATGAGTGTTGTGGGTACATGCCCAAGAGTGGTTTGACTGGGTCAGGTGGTAGGCTCATTTTGAGTCTTTTAAGGGTTCTCCACACTGCTTTCCATAATAGTTGTACTAGTTTGCATTCCCACCAGCAGGGAATGAGTGTTCCCCTTTCCCCACAACCTCTCCAGCATTTGGTATCCTTTGTTTCCTTGATCATCGCTTAGTCTTACTGGAGTAAGATGAAACCATAAGATTGTTTTAATTCACATTTCCTTAATTATTAGCGATGTTGAACACTTTTTAAGATGTTTCTCAGCCAACTTTGCTTCTTCATTTGTGAATCTCTGTTCAGCTCAATACTCCATCTTTTGAGTGGGTTATTTGTTCTCGTCTTCCTTTGTCTTTGAATAGTTTATTTACTCTGGATGTTAATGCTCTATCAGATGTATCATGGATGAAGGTTTCCTCCCACTCTGTGGGTTTTCTCTTCACTTCTTTTTTTGTTTCTTTCACTGTACATAAGCTCTTGAGTTTAATAAGATCCCATTTGTCAATTATTGACCTTACTTTTTGTGCAGCTACTGTCTGATTTAGAAAGTCTTTTCTTAAGCCTATGTGTTGCAGTTTACTTCCAATGTTTTCTTCTATCATTTTCAGAATTTGGAGTTTTACATTGAGGTCTTTGATCCATTTGGAGTTTATTTTTGTACATGATGAGAGGTATGACACAATTTTCTTGTATTCCTTCTCCAATTGCTTGTTATTGGCATAATGAAAGGCTACCAATTTTTCCAGGTTAATTTTGTATACCACCACTTTACTGAACCTGTTGATGGTTTCTAGAGGTTTTCTGCTGGAGTTTTTGGTGTCCCTTAAGTAAACTATCATGGCATCTACAAAAAGGGATAGTTTTAGTTCCTCTTTTCCAATTAGTACTCCTCTAATTTCATTTTCTTGTCTTATTGCTCTTGTAAGCATTTCTAACACTATATTGAAAAGGAGTGGGGATAGGGGGCAGCCTTGCCAGGTTCCTAACTTTAAGGAGAACAATTCTATTTTTTCCCCATTTATGATAATGTTGGCTGTGGGCTTGTTGTATATGGCTTTAATTATGTTGAAGAACATTTCCTCCAGTCCAATTCCTTCCAGGACTTTAACCATGAAGGCATGTTGAATTTTGTCAAAGGTCTTTTCTGCATCAATTCAGATGACTATGTGCACTTTGTCATTCAGTCTGTTTATGTGTTTTATGACATATATTGATATACATATGTTGAACGATCCCTGCATCTCTGTAATGAAACCAGCTTGGTCATGGTGGATGATCTTTTTGCAGTGCCTGTCTGCAGTTTGCGAGTATTTTGTTGAGAATTTTTACATCTATGTTCATCAATGAAATGAGTCTATAGTTTTCTTTTTTGGCTGTATCTTTGGTATTAGAGTGGATTTGGTATTAGAGTGACGTTGGCTTCATAGAAGAAATTTGGGAGATTTTCTTCTGTTTCTACCCTCTTAAATAATTTGAGTAGCAGTGGCTGTAGATCTTCTTTAAATGTCTTATAGAATTCTGCCATGAATCCATCTGGACCTGGGCTTTTTCGAGTTAGCAGGGAATTTTTATCACAGTTTCAATTTCCTCCTTTATTATGGATCTATTTAAGCTGTCAGTCTCTTCCCAGTTAAGTCTTCGTGGATTCCAGGATATCAGGTATTCATCCATTTCTCTTAGCTTTTCAAATTAGTAGAGTATAGGTTTTTGAAGTATTCCTGTATGATTGTCTGAATCTTTTCAATATCAGTTGTGATGTTTCCCTTTTCATCTCTAATTTTGTTGATTTGGAGTTACTCTTTCCTTCTTTTAGTCAACTAGGATAGAGATCTATCTATCTTGTTTATCCTTTCAAAGAACCAGCTCTTGGATTCATTGATTTTCTTTTGTATAGTTTTCTTTGTTTCTATTTCATTGATTTCTGCTCTGATATTTGTTATTTCTTCCTGTCTGTTGGGGTTAGGATTCATTCGTTGTTGTCTCTCAATTGTTTTTAGTTGTAGTGTTTAGTCATTTATTTGTGCTCTTTCTGTTTCCTTAATGTAGGCATTTAGGGCTATGAATTTTCCTCTCAGGACTGCTTTTAAAGTACCCCATATGTTTTGTTGTATCACTCCTTTAATTTCATGCCAGGAATGTTTTTATTTATTTCTTTATCTCTCCTTTGACCCATTCATTATTCAGTAGTTTGCTGTTTAGTCTCCATGTGTTCTTGTAACTAGTAGGAGTCGTTCTGGTGTTGATATTAAGCTTTATTGCCCTGTGCTCTGAAAAGATGCATGAAATTATTTCAATTTTTTGTATTTACTGAGGTTTGCTCTGTGTACTAGTATGTGGTAAATCAATTTTGGAGAATGTTCCATAGGGTGCTTAGTCAAAAATATATTCTTTGCTGTTTGGGTGGAATATTCAGCAGATGTCTGTTAAGTCCATTTGGTGTATCATATTGTTCAGTTCAGGTTTCTCTGTTTATTCTTTGTCCAGTTTACCTGCCCAGTGGGCTCAGTGGGGTAAGTCTCCTACTATTAGTGTCCTGGGATTTATCTGGTCCTTGAAGTCCTGCAGGATTGTGTTTATGAAGTTCAGTGCACCAGTGTTTGGAACATATATATTTATGATTGTGAGATCTTCATGGTTGATTGATCCTTGATAAGGATGTAGTTACCCTCTTCATCTCTTCTGATTAGTTTTACTTTGAAATCTATTTTGTCTGATATTAAAATAGCAACTCCTACTTGCTTTTTGGTACTATTTGCTTAGAATATTTTTTTCCATCCTTTCACCTTAAGATGGTGCTGTCCTTGAAGGTGAGGTGTGTTTCTTGTAGACAACAGAAAGATGGATTCAGTTTCTTAATACAGTCTCCTAGTTTGTATCTCTTGACTGGGGAGTTCAGATCATTAATATTTACGGTTAATATTGAGGGATGTATATTGCTTCCCTTCAGTTTATTTTCTGTTTGTATTTTTGGTCTTTGGTTGTATTTCTGGGTTATACCTTCATTAATTACTCTTTCTTGACACTTGGGGATAGCCACTCCTTTCCACTGTCCTCTGAATTGCTTCCAGTATTTTCTTCAGCGTTGCTTTTCTAGACATGTATTCTTTCATCTTGTTTATGTCATGGAAGATTTTCCTTTCTCCTTCAATTATAATTGACATTGTTGCTGGGTAGAGTCACCTGGGTTGGCATCTGTAATAATGTACAACTGGGAATACTTTGATCTATGCTCTTCTGGCTTTCAACATTTGCATTGAAAAGTCAGCTATAATTCTGATGGGTTTTCTGTTATATTAACTTGGGAGTTTTTGTGGCTTTCAGTACTCTGTCTTTGTTTTGAGTATCTGGCATTTTGATTATGATATGGCATGGGGAGTGTCATTTCTGATCTTGTCTATTCAGTGTTCTATGTGCTTCTTATATTTGTATGGGTGTGTCTTTTTTCAATTTGAGGAAATATTCTTCTATAATTGTGTTGAAGATCTGGTCCATATCATTTTCCTGGGATTCTTCTCCTTCCTCTATACCTATGATGCAGAGGTTTGATTTCCTCATGGTGTCCCACATTTCCTGGTTAATCCACTCTTGTGGGTGTTTTTTTTTTTAATTTTTTCATAGTCTTTGCTTGAGCTCTTCAGTTCTTCCACATTATCTTCTAGGGTTGATGTTACATTTTCTGCTTCATCCATTCTGCTACTGAGACTTTCTCCTAACTTTTCCTGTTTACTGGATGAGTGTTAAATTTCCTATTTCATTTCAGCCTGAGATTCCTTTAGTATTTCCATTTTTTCCAGAGTTTCCCATTCTCTCCTTTTAGTTTTTCGGTTTCCTTTTTTCGTTTTCAGCCTGAGATTTTTTTTTTTCAGTATTTCCAATTCCTTCCAGAGTTTGTCATTTTCTCCCTTTAGGTCCTTGATTTCTTTCAGTATGTCTATGATTGTTCATTTAAGATCTGTGTCCTGGTTTACCTCCAAGGAGATCTCATTTTTGGAGTTTTCTATAGGACTGAAAATAGTTTGGTGGGGATTTATTATTTGCTTTTCCCGATGTTGTTGAATTTTTTGTTGTGGTGATTCATTGTTTGTAATCTGATGTGAAATTCAAGTGTCTCTTCATTGCAATGGAGGCCTTTTCCTCTAGGTTGGATGTGTGGGTAGGGGGTGATTTGGTCCATGTGCCTGCAACCTGGCTGTGGCCTCAGTTTCCCTAAAAATCTGGGTTCCCAGCAAGGGGGGCTGGCTCTTACCTGACCTGCAGCAGAAGTTGCAAGGCCACTGGCTGCATATATATTTTCTTCTTTATTTTTTTCCACTTTTCCTTAAATTTTCTAGACGTTTATCTAATTTACTTGGTGTCCTCTAAAAATAAACTACTTGTTCATTCTTTGAACTTTTTTTTTTCTATTTTTTGGTCTTTTTTTAACATTTTTTTTATTGATGCTTTGTGCATTTCATACATCATTTTCCAATTCAGTTCAGGCATATTTCCCTTTCCCTTCTCCCTCACCCCCACCCTAACCGAGATCATGCATTCTGCCATAACTGTCCTGCATATTTCTCTCAGTTTTTTTTTCATTTTTTAGCTATAAGTGATAATCCGTGAGTACATGTAAAACCAATTTGCAGGCTGTTGTGCCCAAACCCCCACAGCCCCACCTTCCAGCGGGGGATGAGGGGTTGTATGTTCAATCAGGTTGATCAAATGAGTGTCCAGACTACATTGCTGTAGTTTCATTTTTTGGTCTTTTTAAATCAGAGTCTCACTGTAGCCCTAGCTGGATAGGACTCACTATGTAGACCAAGCTGGCCTGATCTCACAAAAATCTGTCTGCTTCTGCTTCCTGAGTGTGTGTGCCACTATGCCCAGCTATTTGAACTTCATTTTCTTTGCTTTTTATTTCATTGAGTTCTGTTCCTCTGTTCATCAACTGCTTCTTCCCTAGTGGCTTCATCTTATTAACTACTTGATCACTCTTTTTCCTAGACATGTGTGTTTCTAATTTGTAACTGTTAAATTATTTTTTTCCTAGGCTTTAATAGACAGTAATTTTTCCTCTTCTTTATTATGTAATGATTTATGATTTATTAATTAACTCCCTTCTTACCCAAGGATTAATTAGAAAAATAATTTTTGATATTCAAATAGTATTTTAGCAATGTATTATTTGTAATTTTATATGGCTTCGATGACAGATATTACCCTGATAAATCTCTGTGGTTTGAAGTTCATTTTGTGACTAATAGATAGTCAGTTTTTAACCAATTGTTGGAAATAAGAGAAATAAAAATATGTAGATATTTAGAGATCTTTTATGTTTGTAACTTAAATCTCCTAGCTTAATTTTTATTTACTAATCATATCGAATCCTAAAACAGTAATTAAATTTCTGCATTCTTCAATACGTTGATTTTTATTATGGTTTTCGTAAACTGTACCATTAATTATGACTTGCTATATGCCTTAACCCTTCTTGATTGCCTTTAATGGTAAAGTGTGGCCTTTCTTTTTCATAATATAGTCATTACTAGTTTAATTTGTGGATGTTCATCATTCCTTTGTTTATCCCCATCTTTTTATTTCAAATTCCTTTATCATTTATTTTCTTTTTCTTTGAAAGAACATGTAAGTCAATTTGGCTTCCTGTGTCAATCACTTTTGTTGTTGTTGTTGTTGAGGTTGTATGAAATAGTATGTCACCATGTAGCCTAGAAACCATCAACTCAACGTTCTCCTGTTCCTCTCCCCCTCCCAAATGCAGGAGTTACAGATTCACACCATGCCCAGTACCCAATATGTTTTTAATGGGCATATGTAATTCACAGGGCAACAATTTTCTTCTTTCCAACATATTATATTTTCTAGATTTTTTTCACTGTTATTTTCTCCTTTTTCAATATATATTTTATTGATTTTTTTGTGCATTTCGTACAATGTGATTAATGATGTTTAACAATCCTCCTCTATCTGCTCCATTAGTAGCCCCCCCACCAGATTTCATTCAATCTTTCTACCTCCTATTCTACACTGGTCCTTTAGCCACGGGTGGGTGAGGTTTAATATAGGAGTCCTAGCCGAGGACATGAACCCCCCCAGTCTCATTTTGAGTCTTTTAAGGATTTTCCACACTGCTTTCCATGGTGGTTGTACAAGTTTACCTTTCCATCAACAGTAGATGAGTGTTCGCCTTTCCCCACAACCTCTCCAGAGTTTCATATCATTTGTTTTCTTGATCCTTAGCCAGTCTTATTGGAGTGAGATGAAATCTTAAAGTGGCTTTTATTTGCATTTCCTTAATTATTAGTGATGTTGAATGCTTTTTTAATAATATATTTTATTGGTGTTTTGTGTGTTTCATACATCATTTCTCAGTCCAATTCAGATACACTCCTTTTTCCATGACCCCCACCCAGTTCATGCATTCTGCAATACATGCCTTGCATCTTTTTCTCAGTCTTTTTTTTAACTTTATGATACACATAGCATCAAAATAACATAAATGAAACTTGTGATACCAAAAAGCATCAAAATACAGTGGTACTTTAACATGGAAATTCCATTTTTTTCTCCAACTTGTATTGCATGCATATCACCTAACTTGGAGGATTTTCTTATTCATTTTTTATTTTTTGCTAAAAGTTGTCATGTTTTCCCCAAGGAAGTGCTTGAAGGTTCCTCCTTGGCAAGTCCAAACCACCATCAATCCTGCTCCTGTGCTCCACACTGGGGTCCCTCCCACCCCCATGGTCTCCCAAATGAGGTCCAGAAAGTGTGCTTCCTGTCTTGATCTTCCTGCACTGGCCTCCATGACACAGCCTGGGTAGTCCAACAATAGCAGTCTACACTCTGAAGAGGCTGAAATCCCAGTAGCTGCTCAGTCCACAAGCTGCATATCTCAGTAGTTCCCATCTGGCATTGAAGGCTTGGAGGATTCTCAAGTTTTATATCTGAAGTACAATTTCTCAGACCTTACTGATTATTTATTTCTGGTTATACTTTCCTTTTGGATGCTTAAGGCCACACAGTTAGCCCAGATTAAACAAGGTTTTTGTTTTCTCAAGGTCAGTTGAGGTTCTGATCCTCAGTGGTCACTCGGGCTTATTTTTTTGGGGGGGGAGCCCCTGGCTCTTTTTGGCTTTTCGGTCACCAGTTCCATCCACTTAATTGTTAGTGATGTTGAACACTTTTTAAGATGTTTCTCTGCCATTTCTATTTCTTCACTTGAGAAGTCTCTGTTCAGCTCTTTACTCTTTTGAGTGAGTCATTTGTTTTCTTATTTCTTTGTTTTTTGAGTAGTTTATATATTCTGGAAGTTAATGCTCTGTCAAATGTATCAGCAGTGAAGGTTTCCTCCCACTTTGTGGGTTTTCTCTTCATTTCCCTGATTGTTTCTTTTGCTGTACAGAAGCTTTTGAGTTTTATAAGATCCCACTTGTCAATTGTCAACCTTATTTCCTGTGCAGCTGCTCTCTGATTTAGAAAGTCTTTTCCTACACCTATGCCTTGTAGGTTACTACCAACTTTTTCTTCTATCATCTTCAGAGTTTTGGGTTTCACATTGAGGTCTTTGATTCATTTGGAGTTGATTTTTGCCCAGGGTGAGAGGTAGGGGTTTAGATGTTGAACACTTTAAGATGTTTCTCAGCCATCTTTATTTCCTTACTTGTAAAGTCTGCTCAGTTCTTTACTCCATCTTTTGAGTGAGTCATTTCTTTTCTTACTTCTTTGTTTTCTGAGTAGTTTATATATTCTGGAAGTTAATGCTCTGTCAGATGTATCAGCAGTATTGTGTTTCTTGTAAATCCCTCAACTATACACATGCACCCATGTATATGCATTGCATGTGTATTTTTCAATAGGGTTTTGAACCAATACAAATCCCTCTGGGTTTTCATACCACCTCTCCTAGTTTGACTTCAATTGTTGTGACAAAACACTCTGGCTAACACCAACTTGGCAAGGTATGGGCTTATTCAGCTTATATCTCCCTTGGTCCATGCTTAGTCTGCTTTGATATATAATATAGAACCACCTGCCCAGGGGTAGTACCACCCATAGTGGTTAAAAGATCACAGTCGCTTAAAGGTCTCTTAACTGTGGGCACCTGTAAAATCCAACACAAACACTGTCTTATTTCCAAGGGAAGAATTGGGCACACATAAGTAAAACCTAAGTCCAACAAAGTATCTCAAGGCTGGATGTCTGGAATTCATTCACAGTCTTCTGGGCTCCTAAGGGTTTCAGCAACTCCATTTCTCTGACTCTGTTATCCATACCACAAACAGCTCATCTCTCAGACCCAGGCCACCTCCAATTCCACACCTGCTGCTGCCTTTGGTGCCCATACCATGGTCATGGCATCTCCAAAAAGCTGGGGTCTCCACTGAAACTGAAGGTGCACCTTCACCAATAGGCTTGTCTAACCTCTATTGGTACAAAGCTTCAGCTTCTCTTCATGACCGCTGAGATCCTGCAGTCTTCAGTGTAATGGGGGCTACACTTTTAGAAGTAGAAGCTAATTAAGAGAAGGGTAGAAATTAATGAAATTAAAATGTAATTGGTATAGTATTTCATTCATTTGTTATTTTACAGTTATTACTTATCAGGTGATTTCATTCAGGTTAATGATATGTTTTGTTTTTCTGAATACCCATTCATTCTCCAATTCTTTCCTCTGTACTGGCAGATAAATGTACACCTGGTTGAGTTGGCCTTCAGTTCTTTTTAGAAAAGTTCCTAATTTCAGGATGTATTCCAACAGCTAGAGTTCCAGATGAGGCCATTTTGAGTTATCTTCTTCTTTATTAATAAAACTTGTAACACCAGAAAAATACTCCATAGAAAAATTTACAAAAATACAAGTATTTGTCCTTCATTTAGTGAAACTTAAACCTTAAACTTTTTGTTTGTTTGTTTGTTTGTTTTTTGTTTGTTTGTTGTTTTGTTTTGTTTTTATCTCTTTTATTTGTTTATTGTTAAGGGATTGTACAATATAATAACACAGTTGTTTTCAGATAACATTGATGTTACTCAGTTGGCCATACAATTAGGTAATTGGTGCATTTTGAAAGTATCTTTGTCCAAATTTTGAACAACCCAAGGTTCCCATAGTCCAGTTGGTGATGCTTGTATGCATCACAGGAATGTTGATCAATTAGGAGTCCAGTCTATATTGCTGTAGTCTCATGATTCACCCCTATCTCTCCACAGCCCTTACATTCTACCACACCTCCTCATCCGCAATTTGTTCCCTAGGCTTTGGGAGAGGGGCACAAGTGGGTGAGAGAGAAACAGTCTACTTTCTTTGGAGTTGTCATTTTGGACTCTAGTCTGTTCAGGTTGTTTCCCTTCATGGGTTGACAGCTTATCCAGTGATACCTTTTTAGTCATACTAACAAAGCACAAGCAATTGGATGTACAGGCATTTAAGCAGTATTAATTATTATGTCGAGCTAAGCTGTGAGCATAGACACAGATGCTTGGATGGTATGCTAATCCACAAACTGTGGTTTCTCTATAAAGGGTGACAAGTTCTTATTGTGGCTTATAACATCTCCTAACCACTAGAGGACATAAGCTTGTGGCATCCACTGGGAATTATTCCTCCAAGGAGAGAGCTAATAGCCAATTACATTTGGGAGATATATATAGATATATTTATATATATACATATATATATACACATTGCTCCTGCTGTTGCACAGTATCTCCAGGCAGTTGAGGTGTAGCCGATACTGATGGAGGAGTCTTGCTTGTCTCAAGGAGTCCAATATTGTGCTGTATTGCTTTAGTGGCCTTTAGTAATGCTCTCTGGCATTTCAGAGGCCAGCTGTACGTTAGCAAGTGATGTCTCAAAACATTTTTTCATGCTCACACCAGGTCTTCAACAACACGGATTTACTGCCTTTCTCCTTGCATATATCCCACTTATAGGCAAAAGGCCTTTATAATTTTGGGGGGAGGGTTGAATCCCCTAGCCAACATCTCCTAGGCAGAATAATTCATTGCTAATGTCAGAGCTTTCCTGTACTAATATATTTTGCTTAATTACACAGCTTATAAAGACTTTACTATTGAATTTGGCTCTAGATAGAGAATTATCCTTTCACAGTTCCTATGCCTATCAGTCAATTTAAAAAAGGTAGTTATACCTGTTTTATAAGAAATTACCACTATAACAGTTGGTTCTAACTTACAGTTAGGGAATGACTTCATTACCATCATGTTTTTCTTTTTCCTATAAAGGGGAGAGGTAGGAAAGTTTCTCAGCATCTGGAAGGTAAACTTCATTAGGGCCCAATATAAGCAGTTAACCCAAATAGAATTCAGAGAGATTCTCAGTGTCTGTGACTCAGGCAGTCTAAGGTTCTGCTTTCTTTAATGTTCAGATGGGTCAGCCTCTCTGCTGGCATTTCCCAGTCCATCCTGCACAGCCAAAAGTTGTACATTTTTGGGCATTTAGATTGGTGACTTTTACTTGTGGGAACATACAATTCTTCTCCCATTGTTAGTTTCAAGATCTCAAAATTGAAAATTTATCAATAGGATTGGAACACAGAGTTTTCCATTTGTATCCCCAAAAGGATACTACCCCACCTCCCACCTCCCTCTTTTTATTTTTTTAAAATTTTATGTTTTGACCTATAGATGCCTAAGTTGTACTACACATACCCATAAACAGGAGGGAGCCAAGGCTTAAGTTTTCATTAAATTTACCCAAACTGTTTCTCATTGACTGTATGCTACTTATTTGGGAAGGAAATTTAAGCTTAATTCCTTTAAATTGTCCTACAAGTAAAAGAAAGTGTTACAATGTGATTTTGTATAATTCAGAAAAATATAGAGACCATTCGTTTACCTAAACCCCAATGTTACTGTTGGAAGTTCAATACAAATTATAAATAAAATAATTAACTTTTTATATTCCCAATTAGTTCACATGTATTACCATTTTCACCAAATCCTACAACCAGATTTAACTAATCTAAACATTTCACTAATCCTTAAAATATCCTATAATATGTTGATAAAGCTTCGGCAGAGTTGAGTACCTGCCAAAGAAATTTTACCCAATATACACTTTTCTCTTTAAAGCTATATGACTAGACTATGACTTCACAGAAATCAAGTCCATTAACTTATATGGTTTATTTGGTATTTTTGTATAAATCTCTACTGAAATACCTCTCTCTATAAATATATGTTATTTTTAAGTATAACCTTTTAAACTGCAAATCTTACAGAGTGGATTTTAATGACTATCTTCCTCCAAGCTCTTGGCCTTCTTCAGGCCTGGCATGAAAACCTGCTTTAAAGACTTTTCAGTATCTAGCTCCTTTTTTTTATTGAGTACAAGCATCCTTCATATAAAACCAATTTACAAGCAGTTGTGCCCAAACCCACACAGCCCAAGTCTCCCACCATCCAGCTGGAGGGGCTTGAATGTTCAATCAAGTTGATCAAATAAGCATCCAGACTATATTGTCGTAGTTTTACCATTCACCACAATCAGAGCCCTTACATTCTACCACTCCCCCTCTTCCTCAAATTGTTCCTTAGGCTTAGAAAAGGGGCACAGGTGGACGAGAAGCAGAACAGTCTACTTTGTCTGCAGATGTCGTCTTGGACTCTGATCAGTTCTGGCTGTTTCCTTTCATGGGCTGACCATTTGTCCAGGAATAACCTTTCAATCCTACTAATGAAGCACAAGCGATTAGATATAGTTATTTAAATATTACTAAATACTATGGTAGGTTACTTTGGTATAGACACAGATGTTTGGATGGTGTGTTAATTCATGGATTACATTTTTTCCTGTGAAAGATGACAAGGTCTTACTGTGGCATATAACATCTCCTAATGACTAGAGGATGTAAGCTTGTGGCAACATCCATGAGTTATTCCTCCAAGGAGAGAGCCAATAGCCAAACAGATTTGGGATATACAGACATATGGCTGCCACTGCTGCACAGTATCTCCAAGCAGGTGAGGTATAGCTGATGTTGGTGGAGGAGTCTTGCTTGACTCAAGGAGACGAACATTTGCTTTATTGGTTCAGTGGCCTT
Organism: Rhizomys pruinosus; assembly: GCA_009823505.1. Classification (NCBI taxonomy): domain Eukaryota; kingdom Metazoa; phylum Chordata; class Mammalia; order Rodentia; family Spalacidae; genus Rhizomys; species Rhizomys pruinosus. Next base: position 422,394 of record VZQC01000856.1, on the reverse strand, counting down.
TGATAACACTCTCTGGTATTCCAGAGACCAACTGTATACTTGCAAATGTGGTCTCCATACAACCTTCCCATGCTTACATCAGGTCACTGACAGCAGGGCCCTACCGCCTCTCCTCCTGCAAGTATCCCAGTTTACAGGCAAGATGCCTTTACCTTTTGGGGGGGGGGCTTGGATCCCCTGGCCAACATCTCCCTGGCAGAAGAATCCATTGCTGCTATCATTGCTCTCCTGTATTAATATATTTTGCTTATATGCAACACTTAAAGAGACTTTAGTATTATATTTGGTTCTGAATAGAGAATAATCCTCTTCACGGTTCCTATGTCCATTAGTCAATTAAAGAAAGCAGTTTTACCAGTTTTATAAGAGATTACTTCTATAACAGTCAGCTCTAATTTACAGTTAGTGGACGACTTCATTACCACCATGTTTTTCTTTGTTTTATGAAAAAGAGATAAGGAGGTCTCTCATATTGAAGCTGTGTTGCACCTAGAAGGTAAGGTTCATCAGGACTCACTATAAACAGTTGTTACACCTATGGTCCTCAGAGATGTTTGATGCCTGTGGCAGTCTGAGGCCTTTCTTCCTTTTGGTGTTAAGATGGGCCAACTTCTCTGCTGGTATTTCTTGGTACCACCTACACAATGGAAGGCTGTATCCTTTCTTTCTCAGCCATTGAGTTGGTGCCATTTGACCTGTGGGAATATACAAATATTTTCCCATAGTTAGTTTCAAGATTAAATTGAAAGTTTTTGACGAAAAGGTTTAATATGTAACTGTATCCCCCCGTTTTTAATTTTAGTTTATTTTTTATTTTTGACCCATAAGTCTCAAAAAGGCAATTGTAATACACATACCTGTAGGCAGGAATCAAGGTGTAAATTTCATTAAATTTATCCAAGCTTTCTTGAGTGACTGTATGTTGTTAATGTGGGAAGCAAATCTAATTGCTTAGACTAAATTATCCTACAGGTAAATGAGAATGTTACAAGATGATACTGTATAACACAAAAATTATAGAGAACATTTGTATATGTTAATCCCAAAGATGTTGTTATATAAATTTGAAGTAAAATACCATGTAATTTTAAATTAAATATACATTAATAGAATATAGACCCGTGTCCCTCTACTGCCCTTCCCACCCCTCCCGATTCACCATTTCAGTCAGTTTTCTGATGCAGTCTTTCTGTTGTTGTTCTTTTAATATGCATCCCTCTCCACAAGAAATATTAACAACTGGGTTATTGATGCTAGCAGCCACAGATGAGGGATACCATTCATCATTTGTTTTCCTGGGACTATGTTACTTCACTTAATATAATATCTTCTAGCTCCATCCATTTACCTGCAAAGTTCATGATTTTGTCTTTCTTTACTGCTGCATAGAACTCCATTGTGTACATGTGCCACATTTTTTCTATCCACTCATCAGTTGAGGGGCATTTGGGTTGGTCCCAGCTTTTTGCTATTGTGAACAAGGCTGCAATAAATATAGTTGTGTATGTATTTCTGCAGTAAGATGAGTCTTGTGGGTATATACCCAGGAGTGGTATGACTGGGTCAAATAGCAAGCTCATTTTGAGTCTTCTGAGTGTTCTCCACACTGCTTTACATAGTGGCTGTACAAGTTTCATTCTCACCAGCAATGGATGAGTCTTCCCCTTTCCCCACAACCTCTCCACACTTGGTATCATTTGTTTTCTTGATCCTGGCCAGTCTTATCGGAGTGAGGCGATATCTTAGAGTGGTCTTGATTTGCATTTCCCTAATTATTAGTGACATTGAACAGTTTTTAAGATGTTTCTAAGCCATCTCTAGTTCCTCCTATGTGAAGTCTCTATTCAGTTCTTTGCTCCATCTTTTGAGTGATTCATTTGTTTTCTTTTTTCTTTGTTTTTTGAGTAGTTTATATACTCTGGAAAACAATGCTTTGTTAGATGTATCTGCAGTGAAGGTTTCCTCCCACTCAGTGGGTTTTCTCTTCACTTCCTCTATTGTTTCTTTTGATGTAGAGAAGTTTTTGAGTTTAATGAGGTCCCATTTGTCAATTGTCAATCTTATTTCTTGTTCAGCTGCTGTCTGATTTAGGAAGTCTTTCCCTACGCCCATGTCTCCTAGTCGGCTGCCAAGTTTCTCCTCTATTACCTCCAGAGTTTTGGGTTTCACGTTGAGGTCTTTAATCCATCTGGAATTGACTTTTGTGCAGAGCGAGAGGTAGGGGTTTAGTTTCATTCTTCTACAAGTGGTGATCCAGTTTTGCCAACAGCACTTGTTGAAGATGCTGTCTTTCCTCCATTGTGTATTCTTGGCCCCTTTATCAAATATGAGGTGGCTGAAATTGTACATGCTCAGGTTTGGATCTTCAGTTTTATTTCATTGGTCAACTGGTCTGTTTTTGTGCCAGTACCAAGCTGTTTTTATGACTATAGCCCTGGAGTATAGTTTGAAGTCTGGTACAGAGATGCAACCTGTATTACTCTTTTCGCTCAGGGTTGCTTTGGCTGTTCGGGGTCTTTTGTTTTTCCAAATGAAATTGAGGATTTTTTTCCAAATGTGTGAAGGAGCTCTTGGGGATTTTTATTGGGATTGCATTAAATCTGTGTAGGAGTTTAGATAGAATGGAAAATTTTACTATATTTATTTTCCCAATCAATGAGCATGGGAGGTTTGTCCATCTTCTGATGTCTTGTTCAATTTCCTTCTTCAGAGGTTTACATTTTTTTTTGTAGAGATACTTGGTGTCTTTGGTTAGGTTTGTTCCTAGGTATTTTATTGTTTTTGAGGCTATTGTGAGTGGGAAGGTCTCCTTGTATTCCTTCTTCAGTTGCTTGTTGTTGGTGTAAAGAAAGGCTACTGATTTTTCTAGATTTATTTTGTATCCTGCCACTTTACTGAAGCTCTTAATCNTGGACTGTGTTACTTCCCTCGCATCCCTTCTAGCCATTGCCCGGCCTTAGCTTCCAGCCATTTTTTTCCTCCAAAGCTCATGACTGTCATCTTTTTTACTGCTGCATAGAACTCCATTTGTGTAGATTGTACCACATTTTCTCTATCCACTCATCAGTTGAGGGGCATTTGGGTTGGTTCCAGCTCCTTGCTATGTGAAGAGAGCTCTAAATAATCATGGCTGTGCATGTGCTTCTGTGGTGGGGTGATTCTTGTGGGTACATGCCCAGGAGTGGTATGGCTGGGAGTAAGATGATATCTTAAAGTGGTTTTGATTTGCTTTCCTTACATGATTAGTGATGTTGAACACTTCTTAAGGTGTTTCTCAGGACATCTCTAATTCCTCACGTTGTGAAGTCTCTGTTCAGTTCTTTGCTCCATCTATTGAGTGGGTTCATTGTTTTCTTTTTTCTTTGTTTTTTGTGTCGTTTATATATTCTGGAAATCAATGCTTTGTCAGATGTATCTGCAGTGAAGGTTTCTCCACTCGTGGGATTTCTCTTCATGCCCTTGATTGTTTCTTTTGATGTACAAGAAGCTTTGAGTTAATGAGGTGTCCAGTTTGTCGACCTCTTAACTCTTGCGCACTGCTGCTGTCTGATTTAGGAAGTCTTTTCCTACCCCTATGTCTTGTAGTCTGTTGCCAACTTTTTTCTTCTATCACGTTGAGGTCTTTGATCCATCTGGATTGACTTTTGTGCAGGGCGAGAGGTAGGGGTTATTTCATTCTTCTACAAGTGGTGATCAGTTTTGCCAACACCACGTGTGAAGGTGCTGTCTTTTCTCCATTGTGGCTTCTTGGACCCCTTTTCAACAAACGGGTGCATGAAATGTATGTGCTCAGATTTGGATCTTCGGTTTTTGTTCCATTGGTCAACAGGTCCTGTTTTTTGCCAGTACCGGGCTGTTTTTATGTACTAGAGCCCTGTCAGTATAGTTTGATAGTCTGGTATAGAGATCTCCTCGTGTAGCTCCTTTTCGCTCAGGTTGTTTTTTGTCTACTCGGGGGTCTTTTGTTTTTCCAAAATGAATTAAGGACTTTTGTTTCCAAGCTGTGAAAGAAACTCTTGGGGATTTTGATTGGAGATTGGTTAAATCTATGCAAGAGTTTCAGTAAAATGGACATTTTACAATGTTAATTTTCCCAATCCATGAGCATGGAGGTTTTTCCATCTTCTTAGATTGTCTTTTCAATTTCCTTCTTTAAAGGTTTAAAATTTTTGTTGTTAGAGATCCTTGGTGTCCTTTGGTTAGGTTTTTCTAAGTATTTTATTGTGTTTTGAGGCTATTGTGAGTGGGAAGGTTCTTTTAATTCTTTCTCCCGTTGCTTGTTCTTGGTGTAAAAGGGCCATTTGATTTTTTTTTAACAAGTTATTTTGCTCTCTGCTACTTGCGTGAAGCTGTTAATCGTTTTCTAGGAGTTTTCTGGTGGAGTTTTTAGCATCCCTTAAGTAAACAATCATATCATCAGCAAATAGGGATAGTTGTGACTTCCTCTTTCCAATCTAGTGACTCCTTTATTTCCTTTTCTTGCCTTATTGCTCTTCAGGTTTCAAGCACTATATTGAAGAGTAGATGGTGACAGAGGGCAGCCCTTCCCGAGTTCCTACCTTTAAAGGGAATGTTCTGTCATTTCCCCATTAGGATGAATGGCTGTGGGTTTCCTGTATATGGCTTTTATTACAGTGAGGAATGATCCCTCCAATCCAATTCCTTCTTGGACTTTAGCCATGAAGGGATGCGGTTTTTGATTTTTTAGCATCAAAATTGAGATGATGGTGTGGTTTTTGTCTTTGATTCCGTTTATGTGTTTGATGATGTTTATTGATTTCATATGTTGAACCCTCCCTGCCATCTCTGGTATGAATTCCAACTTGGTCCACATGATGGATGATCTTCTTGAGTGGGTCTGTATGTGATTTGCCAATATCCTGTTTAGAATTTTGCATCTGTGCTCATTAGGGAGATGGTCTATAATTTCTCCTTTTAGTTGTATCTTTGCCTGGTTTTGGTAATAGAGTGATGCTGGCTTCATAGAAGGAATTTGGGAGAATTCCCTCTGATTGTATCCTCTCTAAACAGTTTCAGTAATAATGTTGTAGTCTTTTGAAATGTTTTATAGAATTCTCGTGAAACCGTCTGGGCCTGGGCATTTTTAGTTGGGAGCTTCCTTACTACATCCTCTATTTCTTCATATGTATGGGTCTGTTAATCTGTCCAATCTCTTCTTGGTTTGAGCTTTGGTGATTCCCAGGATTTCAGATAATTATCCATTACTTCTAGGTTTCAAACTTGGTATAGTAGCGTAGGTTTTGTAAATTTCCATATGATTTTCTGGATCTTTTCCTTGTCTTTTGATATTTCCTTTTCATCACAGATTGATTCGATTTGGAGTTGTTCCTTCTTTCTTGGTTAACTGGGCTGAGGTTTGTATTCTTGTTTATTCTTTCAAAGAACAACTTTGGATTATTGATTTTTTTGGTGTTTTCTTTGTTTCTATTTTCATTGATTTCTGCTCTTGATCTGATTTTTGTTATTCTTCCTGTCTCTGTTGCATTTAGGGTTCATCTTGTGTTGCTCTCAAGTGTTTTTAGCTGTAGTGTTAGATCATTCACTTGTGCTCATTCTGTTTTTCTAATGTAGGCCCCAGGCTATAAACTTCCCTCTTTAGGACTGCTTTTAAGGTAATCCATAGGTTTTGTTGTGTTGCATTGTCATTGCCATTCAGTTCCTGGAATGCTTTTATTCTTTCTTATCTCTTCCTTGACCCATTCATTATTCAGAGTGTGTTTACTCTCCATGTGTTCTTGTAGCAGTAGGGCTTGTCCTGGCGTTGATGTTGATGCTTTATTGCACTTTGGTCTGATAGAATGCATGAAATTATTTCAATCCTTTTGTATTTGTGGAGTTTCTTCTGTGTCCCCGTATGTGGCAATTTTGGAGAATGTTCTGTTGGGGTGCTGAGTAAGAAAGTTGTATTCTCTGGTTTAGGATGAGAATATCCATAGATTGTCTATGAGGTTCTATTTGTTGTATTCATATCGTTTAGTTCAGATGTCTCTGTTTATTCTTTTTCTGTTGACCGATCCAAAGGACTCAGGGGGTATTGAAATCTCCCTACTATGCGTGTACTGGGGTTAGTTTGTGACTTGGGGGTCCTGAAGAACTGTCTTTATATAAGTTTTTGCACCAGAATTGGGGCATCATATATTCATTAATTGTGAAATCTTCTTGTAGAATTGTTCCTTTGATTTAAAGGTAAATGGACCTTCTTTGTCTTTCTGTTTCTTTTACTTTGAAGTCTATTTGTCTGATATTAAAATAGCAAATCTGCTTTCTTTTTGTTGCCATATGCTTGGATATTTTTTACCTTCCTTTCACTTTAAGGTGGTGCCTGTCCTTGAAGGGTAAGATGTGTTCTTGTAGACAGCATATTGATGCATTCTGTTTCCTAATCCAATCTTCCAGTCTATGTCTTTTGATTGGGGAATTTATAGTCCATTAATATTTAAGGTTATGGATGATAGGTTTGTGTTGCTTCCTTTTCCTTATTATCCATTTGCGATTTTGGTTTAGGTTTCTGCTTCTGCAGTTATGCTTTTATTGATTTCTCTTTCTAGTGCCTGGGGGATGGTTGCTCCTTTCTCTGTCCTTTGAATGAATTCAAATATTCTCGAAGAGTTGGTTTCCTGTGCCATGAGTTATCATCTGTTTATGTCATGAAGGTTTTTTCTCCTTTCAACTCTTAATTGACATTTTTTCTGGGACCCTATAGTAACCTGGGTGGCATCTATTGTCCCTTAACACTGGGAATGCTTTGCTCCAGGTTCTTCTTGCTTTCATATCTTTATGTTGAGAAGTCAGTTGTAATATGATAGGTTTCCCTTATAGGTCACTTGTGTTTTTCTCTTGTGGCTTTAGGATTTTGTCTTTGTTTGGTTGTCTAGTCTTTTAACTATGATGTGGGGTGGAGAATTTCTTTTCTGATTCTGTCTGTTTGGAGTTTCTATGTGCTTCTTGTATTTGTATTCAGTTTGTCCTTTTTTAGTTTGGGAAGTTGTCTTCATCTATTATTCCTGTTGAAGATCGATACAATACCATTCTCTTAGGGATTCTTCTCCTTCTCATCCGTCTATCCTATGATGTCAGAGCGTTTGATCCTTTTCATAGCTGTCCCAACGTTCCTGGTTTTCACGTTTGTCGTTATTTTTTCATATCTTCATAAATCTTCCCTTGAGGTTTTTGTTGTTCCTGTGTTATCTTCCAGGTCTGATATTCTTGTTCTGCTTCCTCCATTCTGCTTCTGAGCTTTTTCCATTCTTTTCCTCTTGATTAGGGTGAGTTTTTGATTTCCTTTTTCATTTCCCTTTCTGATTTCTTCGTATTTCTTTTTACTTTTTGGTGTTTCTCATCTCTTCTTGTTAGCTCTTTGCTTCATGGTTGGTTTGTTTCCTTATCTTTTTGGGATCTTTTCAGTGTTTCTACTTCCTTCGGAGCTTGTCATTCTCTCTCTCTAATCCTTCTTGAGTTCTTCATTCTCTTTTCTTAGTTATTTGTTTGTTCTTTATAATCTTGTGTTCTTTAAATATATTCCCAATTGTGTTTCTGATAATGTCCTGCCATCTATATCCCCAGAGGGATCCCACTGCTAGGATCTTCCATAGGGTTGTGTAGAGCTTGGCACGGGATTATCCTGCCCCTTTCCAGTGTGCTCTTCTTCGTGTTCCTGGCATATGGCTTCTCCTTGCCTGCCTTTCCTGCTCTTCCTTCCGCTGGCCTCAGGAGATCTCAGATGGATTTTGTTTCTTAATCCATTCTCCCAGTGTATGCCTTTTGACTGGGGAGTTCAACCCATTAATATTTAAAGTTATAATTGAAAGATGGATGTTGCTTCCTTTCACCATACTATCCATTTGGACTTTTGGTCTCTGATTCTACTCCTATGGTAATGTTTTTACTAGTTTCTTTTCCTAGGTGCTTGAGGATTGTTGCTCCTCTCTTCTCTCCCTTTGAATTGCTTCAAGTATTTTCTGGAGAGTTGGTTTTCTGGACATGTTTCCATCATCTTGTTATGTCATGGAAGATTTTTCTCTCTCCTTCAGCTGTAATCGAGATTTTTGCTGGGTAAAGTATTCTGGTTTGGCATCCATAGTCCTTTAACACTGGGAATTCTTTGCTCCATGTTCTTCTTGATTTCATTGTTTGTGCCGAGAAGTCAGTTGTAATTCTGATGGGTTTCCCTTTGTATGTGACTTGTTTTTCTTTTGTGGCCTTCAGAATTTTATCTTTGTTTTGGATTTCTAGTATTTTGACTATGATATGACATGGGGAGTTTCTTTTCTGATCTTGTCTATTTGGAGTCCTATGTACTTCTTGTATTTGAATGGGTTTGTCTATTTTTAGTTTGGGGAAGTTTTCATCTATTATTCTGTTGAAGATCTGATCAATACTATTCTCTTGAGATTCTTCTCCTTCTTCTATTCCTGTGATGTGGAGGTTTGATCTTTTCATAGTGTCCCATATTTCCTAGTTGTTCCACTTTTGTGTATTTTAAAATTTTTCATAATCTTTATTTGAGTTTTTTAGTTGCTCTGTGTTATCTTCCAGATCTGATATTCTTTGTTCTGCTTCCTCCATTCTATTTCTGAGGCTTTTTCCTTTCCTTTCTTCTTGACTGGATGAGTGATCTATTTCCTTTTTCATTTCATCCTGCGACTTCTTTATTATATCCATTTCCTTTTGGAGTTTCTCAGTCTCTTCTTGGAGCTCCTTACTTCATTGGTTAGCTTGCTTTTTCAGTGTTTCTACTTTCTTAAGGTGTTTGTCTTTTTCTCTCTCTAGTTATTTCTGGAGTTTGTCAATCCTTTCCTTTAGTTCTTTTCGAAGTTTGTCATTGTATCCCTCTAGATCCATTTTGAGTTTTTTCATTCTCTCTCTTTAGTTCTCTGAATTCTTCTTTATTTTCTTTAATTTCTCTGCATAGGTCTGCAATTATTCCTCTAAGGTCTGTTTCTTGTGTCACCTCCAGGGGGGTCCCATTGTAGCTATCTCCTACAGAGTTGGTGGAGCTTGGTGTGGAATTATCCTGCACCTTTCCCATGTTGTCCCTTCATTGTGTCCCTGGCATGTGGGTTTTCCTTTTGTGATTCAAATCTCAAATACCTTTTCAGTGTGTTGAAGGCTGAAAGCTTGTTTTATTTTGCTTGCCTCTTTCCAATACTTCCCCCCCACTCCTTGTTTATGGAGTGTTGACTTGTCTAGGTTTCAGGCTTTCACTTTTGTTTATAATTGGATATTGGTAGTCTAAGTCACTCTTCCTTTCCTGTTCTGAGGGTTCTCCTAATCCACTGGATACTCTCTCCTCAATTCCAGTTGTTGGCACGGGGGCGGGGGGATGCCTGACTTAGCCTTTGCCCTGGTACCTGCCTGGAGCAGTGCCAGGCTTCTCCAGGTGATCCTGGCAGGTCTGGAACCTGAGCCCCCAACACATGACCTCACTATGGCACTGGAGCCAGACCCAAGCCCCGTTTGTTTGTTTTTTGAAACAAGGTCTTCCTATAGCCTCACCTGACCTGGAACTCACCATGTAGACAAGGCTGGTCTCGATCTCACAGAGATCCACTTGCTTCTGGCTCCCAAGTGATGGGAGTAAAGGCCTGCAGCACCACACCCAGCCAAACTATTAAATTTTAATTATAAACTCTCCTCAAGTTGTCCTCATTTCTATTCATGGAATACAATCATTTCTATTTTGTGATTTATTTACATAAATCATAATACTATTGTATTACTTATTTTTTATTTCATTGGTTATTAATGAGTTACTATTGCCTGACTTTGTTTTGGTCCTACCAATAATCATCCATCAATCCATCCCTGAATTATTTGCTTCAAAAACAGTGTCAAACAAAACATTTCTAAGAGCTCTTCTTTGTCTGTGCTGGAATGTTATTAAAGTATATTTAGGCAGGCTTTTGCTCAGGTTGTTTCTGCCACCTCCTGCAGCTCTGCTTGTCTGGACCCCTGTTTAATGTCACACACTAACTCCACTGTTCAACCTCTCTATGTCATGGAGGCTGAGTGACATAGCTCAGGGTTCATGCTAGTCTAGCCAAAATTTCTGCTGTCTTTGCAACCAGACCCCTCCCACAACTCAATGCATCCCAAGCAGCCAGATGGAAACCAGCTCTAGATACTCTGAAAGAGCAGAAATTCATCTTCAGGCACAAGGAACATGGGAGAAGCCCAAATGGGCTTTACTCTGATGTTTCTATAGTGTACAATGTTTTTGATCATAGTATATTTTATGCCCCTGTCTTTCCTCTGATTTATGTTGGTGCTGAGCCTATGTAGACCAGTACCCACCCTCTAACTGAGCTGGGCACTGTTTACTAGCTTCCCTTTACACATCAGGTGCTTCTGGCCAGTCTAAGCTCTGAAGTCTGTGGATTGAGCTAGTTTTCCCGCTCCACTAACACTACTCAGTTTTTACCACCTAGGGTGACTAATATTCTAACTAGGGGCTGTCTCTCAAGAAGCTTAGAATTTGAAGCTGGGCATGGTGGTGCACGTCTTTAATCCTAGTGATCTTCGTGAGTTCAAGGCCAGCCTGGTCCACAGAGTGAGTTCCAGGACAGCTTAGGCTACAGGGAGACCCTGTCTCGAAAAGAAAAAAGAAGCTTAGAATTTGAAGAAGCTACCATGGTACTAATATCTGCAATCAGACCTTTCTCCTTTTAAAACTGTTAAGCATTTATTTTCCTGTAGGAGAAATGTAGCTGTACTCTGTTGGAATGTCAGAATTCTTTTTTTTTCTGTTCGGATTTTTTTCCACTGTATTTTTTTCTTTTTTTATTGATGTTTTGTGTATTTCAGACACCATTTTTCAATTCAGTTCAGGCATATTCCCCTTTCCTTTCCCCCACCCCACCCTACACCAGATCATGCATTCTGCAATAACCATCCTGCATCTTTCTCTCAGTCTTTTTTTATGCTTAGGAATTCACATTTTCCTCAATTAATTTTATATCTCTATAAAATATGGATACATACTCTCCACCTATATACAGTAATTACAGAGTCTGAAAATAATTGGTGGGTGGATTCTAGATCCCATTGAGAGATTCATATTATAACAACATAGTTGGTTTCAGATAAACAGAAATATAGCAATAATGTTATTCAGCTTGCCTTTCATCTGGGGAATTTGGTGTTAGCATACACAAATGAGGGAAACCATTCTCCGTTTGTCTTTCTGGGACTGTGTTACCTCACTCAGCATAATGGCTTCGAGCTCCATCCATTTTCCTGTAAAGTTCATAATGCCATCTTTCTTTACCGCTGAATAGTACTCAACTGTGTATATAGATTGTAAACCGTTTTTAATTTTTTTTTATTAATTTTTTATTTATTTCTGTATGTGTATGAATGTACTGTCTGCATGCAAGTCTGTGCACCCGTGTCGTGCAATGCCGCGGAGGTCAGAAGAGGGTCTCGGATTCCCCTGGAACTGGAGTTCTCCTGGAATTGGAGTTTCAGATGGCTCTCGGCCGCCATATGGGTGCTGGGGATTGAACCCAGGTCCTCTGTAAGAGCGGTAGCCACTCTTAACCGCTATCAGCAAAGTTCATAATGCCATCTTTCTTTACCGCTGAATAGTACTCCATTGTGTAGATGTACCACGTTTTTATCATCCATTCATCAGTTGAGGGGCATTTGGATTGGTTCCAGCACTTTGCTATTGTGAAGACAACTGCAATAAACATGGATGTACATGTATCTTTGTGGTAGGATAAGTCTTTGGGTATATACCCAGGAGTGGTATGACTGGGTCTGGTGGTAGGCTCATTCAAAGACTTTTAAGGGTTCTCCACACCACTCTCTATAGTGGTTGTACAAATTTACATTCCCACCAGCAGTGGATGAGTGTTCCCCTTTTCCCACAACCTCTCCAGCATTTGGTGTCTTTTGTTTTCTTCATCTTAGCTAGCTGTATTGGAGTGAGATGATATCTGAGAGTGGTTTTAATTTCCATTTCCTTAATTATTAATGATGGTGAACACTTTTTAAGATGTTTCTCAGGCATCTTTAATTCCTCACTGGTGAAGTCTCTGTTCAGCTCTTTATTCCATCTTCTGAGTAGGTCATTTGTCTTCTTACTTCTTTGTTTTTTGAGTTGTTTATATATTCTTGATGTTAGTGCTCTGTCAGATGTATCACTGGTAATGATTTACTCCCACTCTGTGGGTTTTCTCTTCACTTCCTTGATTGTTTCTTTTGCTGTACAGAAGCTTTTGAGTTCTATGAGGTCCAATTTGTCGGCTATTGACTTTATTTCCTGTGCATCTGCTGTCTGATTTAGAAAGTCTTTTCCTATGTCTATGTCTTGTCGGTTGTTACCAACATTTTCTTCTGTCACCTTCAGGGTTTCAGGCTTCACATTGAGATCTTTGATCCACTTGGAGTTGATTTTTGTACAGAGTGAGAGGTAGGGGTTTAATTTTGTTCTACAGATGATGATCCAATTTTTCCAGCACCATTTCCTGAAGATGCTATCCTTCCTCCATGAGGGTTTTTTGCCCCTTTTTCAAATATGAGGTGGCTGAAATTGTATGAGCTCAAGTTTGGATCTTCAATTTTGTTTCATTGGTCAATTGTTCTGTTTTTGTGCCAATACCAAGCTGTCTTTATGACTATGGCCCTGTAATATAGTTTGAAGTCTGGTAGGGCAATCCCCCATGTATTACATTTTTCATTCAGGGTTGCTTTAGCTATTCTGGGTCTTTTGATTCTCCATATGAATTTAAGGACTTTTTTTGCTAGTCTGTGAAGAAGCTCATGCAGATTTTGATTGAGATTGCATTGAATCTTTATATTAATTTGGATAGAATGCACTTTTTACTATATTAATTTTCCCAATCCATGAGCATGGGAGGTATTTCCATTTTTTGATGTCATTTTCAAATCTTCTTCTTCTGGGGTTTAAATTTTTGTTGTAGAGGTCTTTGGTATCTTTGGTTATGTTTGTTCCCAGGTATCTTATTGGTTTTTAGGCTATCGTGAGTGGGAAGGTCTTTTTGTATTCCTTCTCCACTTGTTTATTGTTGGTGTAAAGAAAGGCTACTGATTTTTCTAGGTTAATTTTGTAGGCCGACACTTTACTAAAACTCTTAATCATTTCTAGTTTTCTGGTGGAGTTTTTAGCATCCCTTAGGTAAACTATCATATCATCTTCAAAAAGGGATAGCTTAACTTCTTTTCTGATTAGTACCCCTTTAATTTCCTTCTCTTGTCTTATTGCCCTATAGCAATGAACCACATAGTTAACAAATACATGGCTCCAGAGTGTCACATACATATTCATCTCAGGTAGAGGGTTACTGAACTCCCCGTATTCTCAGTTGACCAAGAACAGACCTTTAACTGCTTGTAGCAAGCCTCCTGTCCCCTATATTCTTCAGTTTTTTGGTGCCCCTACCTTCCATTCTCCAAGACTAATGACCAAGGCTATCTTAGAGTTGTAGCAAGATAATTCAAGATTCCTGATTTATAATTTTCCCTATTCTCAGGTTCTCATGGTAACAAAGTTTTGTATGTTTTGTTTTGTTTTTATCAATTGAGATGATCATATGGTTTTTGTCTTTCAGTCCATTTATATGTTTGATGATATTTATTGATTTTCATATGTTGAACCATCCTTGCATTTCTGGTATGAATCCGACTTGGTCATGGTGGATGATCTTCTTGATGTGGGTCTGTATGCAATTACAAAGTTTTAAACGTTAATTATTCTCCTTTTCTTTCTTGAGATATGGTCTCATGTCTTCCATAATGAACTCAAGCTCACTGTATATCTAAGGATGAGCTTGAACTTTTGATCCTCCTACCACCAATGTTCAAGTGTTGGGATTAAGAGCAGGTTCTCCACACCCAGTTTATCCATAGCTGGGAATCAAACCTGGAGCCTCATGCATGTTTGACAAGCCCTCTGCCAGCTGAGTTATACCTCCAGCCCATGAATTCCCCTTAAGATGACACCTGACCACAACCCTCACAAATGAGAAGATGGACAAAATGTAGTTCTTCTATAAAGCTGACCCATACTGGCAAATGAATCATTGCCTACACAAGACTCACAACTACATTTGAGGCTTCCAAGAGTGGTGGGATTTTCCTGTCGATAAAACTAATTCTCTTTTCAGCAGTCTCTTGGGTTGCCTTTTAGATGAGGCTTCTATCCCAGCCCTTGCTGTGGAGAGTCAATGACTGTGGTTGTGTTTGGCCAGACTACCTTGTTTCTTCATCATTCTCTTTGCTTCAGCTGTCAATCATTGCTCTTATGAGTATTGGATACTCTCCCTGCCTTTGGAATGGAATCTGTTTAGTATTATACTGATTTCCTCTTTTCTTTTCTTTTTTTTTTTTTTTTTTTTTTTGTTTTTTCGAGACAGGGTCTCCCATGTTTGCCCCATGTCTGGCCTGGAACTCACTTGTCGACCAGGCTGGCCTTGAACTCACAAAGATCCACCTGCCTCTGCCTCCCAAGTGCTAGGATTAAAGGCATGCGCCACCACGCCCGGCTGATTTCCTCTTTTCATCATATCACCCAAAAGCAGTTTCTAAACCACCATCTACCCAGAACTTACAACATTTTATTGAATTTTTGTATATTTCATATAAAACATCTCAGTCCATCTTAATCACCTTTATACCCCCTTCCCCACTGGCACTCTCCCACAGCCACCACATTAGAATTCATTCTCTGTTATTTGTATTAAGGCCTATTTAAAAGTAAAATAATATGTCCTCTAAATCAACATTAGTTATTATATCAAGAGAAATTGTGGTTGAATATAATGTTCAAATTGCTGTAACAAATGGCAGTTGGCAGAGAGATAAATATATAACTATGAAATTAAATAATTTTGACCTTTAGAATGATAGTGGAGCTCAATATGTGACTTTCAAGAACTTTATCAAGTGCTTTCCCAGGCCTAATAGATACAAAATAAACTGATATTAATAGCCAGCATTTTACTAGTGTATGCTATCAATGCAAATATGTTTCCATCAAAATCATAGACAGCTAGCCAGGCACAGTGACACACACCTTTAATCCCAGCACTCAGGAGGCAGAGGCAGGCAGATCTCTGTGAGTTCAAATCCAGCCTGGTCTACATACTGAGTTCTGGGCCAGCTGGGACTAAAGGGAGACCCTGTATCAAAAAGACAAAAAAAAAAAATCATAGACAACTAATAAAAATTTAAGTGATAAGTCAAAGAAACAGGCCTTTTGCAATGATAACTTCAAATTTTAATTCCAGGGTCAGGTAACTTATAAAGGGTCAGAGAGTAAATGGTTTTGGTTCTGTGAACCATATGGCTTCTCCTTCATATATAAGCCTTCTGGTATCCATAGATTTCACATCCATCAAACCAAACATCAATATTTTTTTAATTTTTTTTTATTATTAATTTATTTATTTCTGTATGTGTATGAAAATGTACTGTCTGCATGCAAGTTTGTGGCACCCGTCGTGGTGCAATGCCACGGGAGGTCAGAAGAAGGTGTCGGATTCCCCTGTAACTGGAGTTCTCCGGATTGGAGTTTCAGACGGTTCTCGGCGCCATGGTGGGTGCTGGGGATCGAACGCCGGGTCCTCTGTAAGAGCGGTTGTAGCTCTCATTTAAACCGCCTAGGCCATCTCGCTTTATTACATTAGTAACAATATCTATTTTTCTAGTTATATTCTAATGTGTTTTATCAACTATTTATATAACATTTGTATGTTTTTGAATTTTGTACATTTCATATAATCATCTTAATCATATTCAGATCCCCTCCCCTGTCTATACCGCCTCATAGCCCCCACACCCAATTTCAAGCATTCTGTCATATATGTTAAGGCCTATCAAGCCAAGTTTGTGTCATATTAGTTATTATAAGTAATACAGAGAATATTTAAAGTATAGAGAATCCTGGAAGTTACATGTAAATGTGATTTCATATAAAGAATTTAACCATCAACAGATTTTGTTATCCAAGAAAAAGGTCTTGGATCTCATCCCACATTGTTATCAAGGGATTACTGCAATCAAATCTGCCATTGAACCATAAAAGCAGCCATAGCAGATATTTAAATAATGGACATGACTATTCCAGTAAACTTTTATTCACAAAAATGGACAACAGAGCAATGTAGCTAACAAACTACAATTAGCTGAGTCCTTAGTCAATGAAAAAATTATGAATTGTGTTACTTAAGTCTCTAGAGCTCAGAAAGTACACTATAAAAATAAAGCCATTACTACTTGGCTCACTGCCAGTATATTTAAGCAGTATCATAATGCCACTAATTAGGAGAGGACCAATACTACTGTCAGGACAACAGTGGAATGACATGATGCATAAGGTGCAATAATGGATAAGTTATCAATTATATCCATATAAAGCTTAATTTTATGTACTTATTAGTGACATATGAGATAAATTAGCCTAGAGTTCTAACCGGAGTTCTCCAGGTGCCAGCACCCAGGAGACTGAGTGTCTCCAATGGAACATGTGAGGAGCTTCCTCACATAAGATGAATATTTCCTTGACCATAGACACTTCTATAGTGATCCCAAAGTTCTGAATCCAGGATGTGGCAGGTGAGAAAGAAAATTATTGAAGAGAGAAAATAAAGGTGCAGCCAGAGCAATGGAGACTCTCTGCCAAAGAACCTAGAAACTTGACTCCAGGCCTTTTTTATCTTACTAAGACCTTAATGCATCTATATTTATCTCAGAAGTCTGAACTTGGGATTCGGCAAGTAAAAGGGGTAATAACTGGGGAGCCAAGACTACAAATCTGTGCACACTGGC
The DNA here is from genome assembly GCA_009823505.1 of Rhizomys pruinosus. Classification (NCBI taxonomy): domain Eukaryota; kingdom Metazoa; phylum Chordata; class Mammalia; order Rodentia; family Spalacidae; genus Rhizomys; species Rhizomys pruinosus. Next base: position 405,582 of record VZQC01000856.1, on the reverse strand, counting down.
AGGACAGAGTGAGCCTGACCCTGACACACACCGATGGAGCATGGGTAGAGCAAGCCAGACTGCCAGCCCTCAAACACCAGTGGCACCCATGATCAGCTGACTATAATCATCACCCAGTGGCTGTCAAGACCTGCTACAGTCCTCAACAACATTAGGAATCTGACAAGGCTACAGGTTTCAGAAAATAGACTAGAGGACCCTGGTGTAAGGCTGTCATGTGAAGCTATGAAACTTCCCAACTGCCACTCAGAGAATCTTGGAATGGGGGTCCGTGAGCTAACTGGGGCCTGCCATGAGAACCTAGCTTCTTTTACCCACTGTGAAACCTTGACCAGAATCAGCCTGTTGGAGAATGCCTTGGTCCACAACTGGGTCATTGCGCTGAGTGAAGACCAGAAACAAACAAAGTGCAGCCTGCATGCAAGGGCTGTAAACAACTAAATGTTATAAAGAAAACCAAAGGTTTCTGACCAAGATAGAAGAGAAATCCCTTTTCAGATTCCTAAGCAGTGAGTAAGAGAGACAGAAATTAAAAGTGAAAATCCCATTCAAAGAAACCTGGGCATATTCTAAACCAAACCACATACGAAGGAAAGAGAATGGGCCCTTATACTTTGGCACACCTAAGTGTAAGACAAGCACCGACTGCTCTTGTAGAGGACCAGGGTTCGATCCCCAGCACCCACATGGAGGCTGAGAACCGTCTTTAACTCTAGTTCCAGGGGAATCCGATGCCCTCTTCTGACCTCCACGGCATTGCACGACACGGGATGCCCTCTTCTGACCTCCACGGCATTGCACCAACCTACATGCAGACAGTACACTCATACACATACAAAATAAATAAAAAAATTTAAAAGAAGAAAAAAAAAGACTTACAGATCACTGACACTCTGATAAGAAATGATTTCTCCTTCATCCAGCTCAGATGAGTAGTGTGAGACAGATGGGGCAGCTTATTTGCAAATAGGAGACACATAGTAGGTGGTGGAAGGCATGGGACTGGTAGGATTATGATGCAGATGGGTGAGAAATTCCGAATATGTTCAAAATTCATTGTATGAAATTCTTGAACCAATAAAGTTTCTATTAAGCTAAAATTGTTAAATTACTATAAACATAAAATTAATTTTGAGAAATATATAAATTTCCCTCACTCCCTCCTTGGATATTTACAAATTTATGTCAATAATTGCTTTTAAATAAAGGATAATTTTTGAAAATCAAGTTTGATTTATTTCTATTTGTTAATAGTTCTGAAATAACATTAATATAATTAACACTAAAATGTAAATGGTGTTATTTGTTAACAACCTGAAGAGAAAAACAATTCCTCTTTTTAGGACAAATTCCTACACATGTAATTTTCTGCTAATGAGACTCTAAACATATCGAAGTGACACGAAGCCAAGAATTTTTCATTCTACAACTATTAAAAAATCAATGTTCTCGAAATGTAGTAAGCACTTTGCAGAAAGGCTTAACAATATGAAAATGCAAAGAAGAAAATGCAAACCTGGAGCTTAAAATGACTTTCAAAACCCAGCAATAAATATCAAGAGTATTATCAGAAAAGAGTCATTTGTCACATTTTGCATCAACTAAACCTCAAGAACAAAGACATCCAGAACAGTGCCCAAACAGAAGTGCCTCTGTTTGCCAGGCTGTTTATATTCACTACTTGCTAGATCACCAACCTCACCTACGTGGGTACGGAAGAAATATACACTGACTCACCAACCTTATAAAGAAATAAGTAGCTCAAAGAGTCAGACTGAATAACCAAAGGAAGAGTTAGAATAAAGGTTTCTATTCTCCTAAGAAAAGACTAACTGTTCCTTGGCCATAGAAACAAGTAACCATTGATCTAAATGATCAGTGACAGCCTCACACCACTACGCGGTCCTCTATGCTTTGTTCCGGGACACTGGAGTCTGCAAGCACAGCTCTCCCATGCTTGCCAAGCACTAAAATCAACTTTCTGTTTTACGTGTTGAATGGTGGCCTCGCCTTTAAACAGGTGGCTTCTGTTAAATTAAAAGAAAGATAGAAAAGGATTAGAAGCTCTGTGAAAAGTAACTTATAGTTAAAAGGACTTCCTGCAACTAAAATCATGATATATGTTTAAGTCAACAAATTAGGAGAGAGAATGCAATGTAAAATTTAAATTCTGATTTAGGTAGATTAAACACAGAAATGGATCATAAAATTAACAAAATTTCTACATGTTGTATCTTAAGGAAGAGAAAAAATTATACACTGAAAATGATGATGAAATACACAGAAGACATAAATAAATGTAAAATATATCTGTCCACAGATTAGAATAATTAATATTGCTTATATCATTAATTAAAGAAAAAATTAATATTATTTATCAGACCCAAAATAATCTCCAGATTTAATATGTTGAAGACAAAAATTATTAAAAAAACAAGTTTTGTGGATCTTCATCATTTTATTTATAATCATAGAATCAGGAAGCAGTATAATGAAAAATGATTCAAAATGCCCCATTTTATTATGGAGCCAGATTTTATTTATAAAAACAAAGGAACTTAAATACAGAAATGGAAGTGAGGTACAAATATCCCAGTTGTTTAGAGCTGCATCTGCCTTACTGATGGTTGAAACAATTCATCCCTTATGATTAGCTGAAACTGTACCTTACAGTCTACATACACAGCAAATTTATGCAGTCATGTATGGAATAACATCAAAGCCAAAATTTAAAATGTGTGGAGGCAGTTTTGTACCAAAGTTAACAAATATAATCTCTATCAACATTCCAGAAGCTTTCAAAGAAATCAAGAATCTAATCATGAAGTTCATATAGAATCACAAAGATCTTTTTTATTATAATTATTTTTTAAAATATTTTTAAATTTATTTTTGTATGTGTATGAATGTACTGTCTGCATGTAGGTTTGTGCACCCGTGTCGTGCAATGCCGTGGAGGTCAGAAGAAGGTCTCGGATTCCCATGGAACTGGAGTTCTCCTGGAATTGGAGTTTCAGACGGTTCTCGGCCGCCATGTGTGTGCTGGGGATCGAGCCCGGGTCCTCTGCAAGAGCAGTCGGTGCTCTTAACTACTAGGCTATCTCTCCAGCCCCAACAAAGATCTTAACTAGTCAAAGCAACTATGTGTAAAACAAACCAGGTGTCCTCACACTCCCCATTGTGATGAAATTAATATGACACTGGGCTAGAAATAGATACATAGATCAATAAATTAGAATACAGAGCCCCCCAAAAGTCTAGGTGTATCTGTTAACAAAACTTTAACAAAGGTACCAAAAACATACAAGAGGTATAAGAAGTCTCTTCAATAAGTGCTGCTGGAAAAAATTGGATTTCCACGTGTAAAGGAATGAAATTGGTGCCTCGCCTTACACTTTACACAAAAATCAACTCAGGAACCTGGCATGGTGGCGCCTGCATTTATCCCGGCACTTAAGAAACTGAAATGGAAAGATTACAATTTGAAGGACAATCTGGGCTACATAGGGAATACAATGTCAAAGCAATTTGTTTTCATTATTTTTTATGTGTATGACTGTATTGCCTGCAAGTATCTAACTGCAACCATATTGTGCAATGCCCATGGAGGTCAGAAAAGGGTGTCAGATCCCCTGGAACTGGGGATACAGACAGTTGTTAGCTGACATATAGGTGCTGGGTCAAACACGGATCCTCTGTTAGAGCACCAGTGCTGTTAACCACTGAGCCATCTCTCCAGCCCCTCCTCAAAGCAACTCCTTAGAAAAAGAAAAGTATGGAAGAAAAAATACTCCAAATGTGTTGAAGACTAAAATATAAGATTTGACAGTGTGAAACTTGTAGATGAGAACATGGGGTAAAGCCTCCTTCTAGAGTGGTTAGGCAATGATTATTTTATTTTAAATTTTCTTTATTTCAGAACTTCTGTTACGTAAAGCCATTATCAGAATACATATTGGGTATTTTCCAAGAAATAAGAGCTAGAAATAAAATTGAAGGGCAACTAGGAGAACTTAAATTGTCCCAGAGAAGTTCTGAGAATGGCACTTCCTTAAATGCCCTGATCACTTCTTCATTCTTCCTTTGCGAACATGTGGAAAATCGGACCACGTTGCACCAGGATGAGATCCATTATTTGTTTGAAGATGATGAGAGAAGACTTGATGGCTTCTGTCACTGTGGTAGATTTGTGGTAAACGTCTTGTAAGGGGCTCTGGGAAGCCTCCAAAGGAGAGCCAATTGCTCTTATGTAGTCACAAAGTACGAGGTCCCAGATGGGACCATGTGAAATGGTGCAGTCCTTTCTCATCACTCCTAAGAATCACAGTGCAACTCTAAATGAAGGAGACGCAGCATCTGGATCTGGATCTTCCCCAAATTGCAAAGCCAAATTGGAAATGGCCTGGGTAATGCTCTCCCCACCATCGTTGTCTCATTATGGATGAACCGATGGCTCTGTGTCTCCACTCTAGATTTATCAATTGAAGTATTAGCATCAGCAATTGGCATACTCGTTGCACAACCTATATGAGCATCAATTTTTACAATTTTCTCAATGCTGCTAGGCACAATGAATGGGGAAGAAATTGCTTTCTCCAGTACTGGCCATAGACATTCTGATGCCTGGAAGACTATGGCTCTAGAACACAAGCTTGATTGACTCTATGGCAAATTCCACTTGAAATAATTTTCCTTCAGGAGGTCCACACTCAGAGCAAGTGAGGAACATGGCACAAGGCTTCCAAGGGCCACAGGACTCGAGCAGCACCTTACTCAACCACATAGCCCTGCTACAATGATTTTTCAGGTATGACACAAAAAATGTGCAGACAGTAAAAGCAAAAATAAGCAAGTAGGATCACAGCAAACTAAAATACTTTACACAGCAAAAGAAGCAAAAGGAAAGTGAAAAGAAAATCTAGGCGATGAGATAAAATATTTGAATAATATTTATCTGATAATAAATTAATACTTCAAATGCATACCAAAATGCAAAAATCTATGTTTTTTTAAAAAAATAGACAAAGGGGTCTAACAAGATAACTCAACAAGTCAGGACACTCACTTCCACTCTTGATGACTGCCCACCCCCCAGAATGGTGGAAAGAGAGAACTGACCCTGTATCATCCTCTGACCACTCCGTATGCACCAGAACACATATGCACTCACACACACACACACACACACACACACACACACACACACACACGCACACACACACACACACACACACACACAATTAATACATTACTTTTAAAAGATTTTTAATGGACAAAGATCCAAGTAAAACCTACAAATATCCACCATCACTGATCATCACAGGAATGCTGATCAAACCTAGAATGTCTTGCCTTATTCCAGTAAGAATGGCTATTTTGAAAAATAGTAAAGACAAGCATTAGAAAGAGCTTGTAGGAAAGGACACCCTTGGACCCTCTCAACTGGGATGAAATTAGCACAGAGATCTTGAAAACCAGTATACAAGTTCCTCAAAGAGTTAAAAGTGTGGTCCAAACTTTCACTACTGGATATAACCAGAAGAAGTTAGTAATAGTTTGATGACTCATCAATATCCTCCATGGTTATTTTATTATTGTTCATGAGCCAAATATTGAAACAATCTTAATGTCCATCAATAGATGGATGAAGATAATATGATATATTAGGAGAAAGAGATGAAGGAGGGGGAGGAGGGAAGGAGGAAGAAGCGATCCTAAAATTTGCTACAACATGGAAAAATCTGGAAGACATTATGCTGGTTTTTTTTTAAAAAAAGCAATGCAGAATGACAAATATAAAATTGCATCTATCTATTGAGTCCAAAAAGGTAAATATGGATAAGCAGAGTATGTCATTGGTTTCCAGGAACTGTTGGGTGCTGGACCTGGGAAAGGCTTGCCAAAGGCTCAGGCATTCAGTTGTATGATTAACTAGTTTTGACTATGAAATGCACGATGGGCAGTGGGGGAGATGCATTCACTAAATTAACTGTGGTAAGTATTAATAATTTACACATAAAGTCATTACATTGTATGCCTTGAATGCATGTATAATCTTCATTTCTCAAAAGATCTTCAATTTTCTAACATGTAAAAGAAAAAGGATTCTGGTTAAACACATATCTTCTCCCACTGATAATCTCACTTGAAATACAGTTAAGTATTTTCAGAAATCCAATATGATTTTGAAAGCTGAATACAGATAGCTGAAGATAAATGACAAGAGGTAAATAATTAAACCTCAGTCTCCAGGAACAGAACAACCACAAAGTAACCTTAAATGTTTGAGTTTTAACAAAAAAGCATGCATCCATAATAGTAGAATTTTTTTGTAAATTTTTATTTAAATTTTTTTTGGTCTTTTAAGACAGGGTCTCCCTGTAGCCCCAGCTGTCCTGGAAGATCAGGCTGGCCTTGAACTCACAAAGATCCACCTGGCTCTGCCTCTTGAGTTCTAGGATTAAAGGCATGCGCCACCACGCCCAGCTTTTATTTTAATTTTTTATTGAGCTTTTGTACTTTTCATGCAACATTTCTTAATCAAATTTAGACTTCATCCCTCATCCATTCCCCTCTTGACCTCCCATCAGACTTCATGTATTTGGCCATACATGTTAACCCCTATCCAGTCAATATTTCTACCCAGATGTCCTGGGCAAATTCATCCATTGGAGTCTAGTCAGCCCATCTAGAGATCATAAGTAATACCTACTCTTCCTCACCCAGCAGTAATCAGTCTCCAATAGTTTCCAGTCTTGGGCCAGCCTGCCACCCATTCATCTCGATCCACTCTGGGCCCTTGTCTGAATGAGTTGGCATAGGTCCTATGGTTGGTGCCACCATTCCCATATGTTCACATGTGCAAGCTTCCAGTAGCCTGAAAGCCTCAGCCTCCCTATGTTCATGAACCAGCCTTGACTCTGAAAATTTTTCCACCCCGTCTTGCACAATGGTCCCTGAGCCATGGGTGAGTGAGGCTTAATATAGGAATCCTATCCAGAGACGTGTACTCTGTAGTCTCTTATTCTTTAAAATTTGGCCTTCTGTGTGCATTGAATTCTGTTGAATAAGGAACTTTTGCTGGTGAGAGTTGAGTTTACTGAATTTTTATGTGTTTCATACAGAACATCTTAATCATCTTTATAACTTCTTCCCCATTGATACCCTCCCATAGCCCCCTGACTCTGTAGTTCATGCATTCTGTCATTTGTGTTAAAGCCTATCGAGTCCAGTTAGTGTGGACACTTGGAGACAATAATAGTTGAATTTTAAAACCTAGTAAATGCCTTCAGATGACAGTATAAATAGCTAGGAACATGTACATATCATCAGAGACTACACATGAACAATGGCATAGAAACAATTCTGTGTTGTGTGTCTTAAATTCACCAGAGAGAATTAATGTGTAAGTAAACCATTTACCTCATAAATGGCTTCCCAATTTTGTCAATTAAAAAACACTGATTGTACATTTAATATAGATAAAATGGTCAATTTTATTCATGCTTTGCAGTGATAGAAATGTCTTTAAAATACATATTAGTGCATGACACAGGTGCACAAACCTATATGCAGACAGTACACTCATACACATACAAAAAATAAATTAATTAAGAAAAATACATATCAGTATGTATGAAGAATCACAACAAAACCTGTGGAATACTTTCAAAAGCACTCCTAAGAGGGAAATTTATAGCCCTAAGTGCCCACATTAAAAAAAAAGGGAACAAATAAACGATTTAACACTGCAGCTAAAAATACTTAAGAGACAACAACAAATGAACCCTAAACCCAACAGAGAGGAAGAAATAACAAAAATCAGAGAAGAAATCAATGAAATAGAAACAAAACAATACATAGAATCAACAAATCCAAAAGCTGATTCTTTGAAAAGATAAACAAAATAGACAGACCTCTAGCCCACTTAATCAAAAGAAAGAAAAAAAACAATTCCAAATCAATAGTATTCATGATGAAAGGGGAAACATCACAACAGACAAAGAAAAGATACAATCATATGGGAATCCTTCAAAAATCTATATTCCACTAAGGGAAATGGAGAAATATATGAAATCCTGGAAATCAACAAAGCTTAACCAAGAAGAGATTGACAGTTTAAACAGACCTATAATATTTGAGGAAACTGAAGATGTAATAAAAAAATCTCCCAACTAAAAAATGCCCAGGCCCAGATGGTTTCACAGCAGAATTCTATAAAACATTTAAAGAGGTCCTACAACCATTGCTACTCAAACTGTTCAGAAGGATACAGAGGGAATTCTCCCAAATTCCTTCTATGAAGCCAGCATCACTCTAATACCAAAACCAGGCAAGGATACAAGCAAAAAAGAAAGCTATAGAACCATCTCATTAATGAACATAGATGCTAAAATTCTCAACAAAATACTTGGAAACTGCATACAGACCCACATCAAAAAGATCATCCATCATAACCAAGTTGGATTAATACCAGAGATGCAGGGATGGTTCAATATATGTAAATCAATAAATATCAAAAAACCACATAGACTGAAAGACAAAAACCACACGATCATCTCAATTGATGCAGAAAAAGCCTTTGACAAGATCCAACATCCCTTCATGTTTAAAGTCCTAGAGGGAATTGAACTGAAGGTAACATTCCTCAACATGATCAAAGCCATATATAGCAAACCCACTCCCAACATCATCCTAAATGGAGAAAAATTGGAAACATTTCCCTTAAAGGCAGGAACCTGACAAGGCTGCCCCTTATCTCCACTTCTCTTCAACATAATGCTTGAAACGCTTGCTAGAGCAATGAGACAAGAAAGGAAATTAAAGGAGTACTAATTGGAAAAGAGGAAGTCAAGCTATCTTTTTTTGCAGATGATATGATAGTTTACCTAAGGGATGCTAAAAACTCCATGAGAAAGCTTCAAGAAATGATTAAGAGTTTCAGCAAAGTGGCAGGATACAAAATTAACCTACAAAAATCAGTAGTTTTTCTTTTTTTTTTTTTTTTTCTTTTTTGAGACAGTGTCTCCCTGTAGCCCCAGCTGTCCTGGAATTCGCTTTGTAGACCACACTGGCCTTGAACTCACAAAGATCCACTGCCTCTGCCTCCCGAGTGCTAGGATTAAAGGCGTGTGCCCACACCCGGCTAGTAGCTTTTCTTTACACCAATAATAAACAAGTGGAGAAGGAATGTAAGAAGACCGTCCCACTCATGAAAGCCTAAAAAATAATAAAATACCTGGGAACAAACCTAAACAAAGACACCAAAGATCTCTACAATGAAAATTTTAAACCCCTGAAGAAGGAGATTGAAAATGACACCAAAAGATGGAAAGATCCCCCAAACTCATGGATTAAAAAACTAATATCATAAAAAATGTCCATTTTACCAAAATTGATATAGAGATTCAATGCAATCCCAATCAAAATCCCCATGAGCTTCTTCACATACTTGGAAAAAAATCCTTAAATTCATATGGAAAAACAAAAGACCCTTAACAACTAAAGCAACCCTGAGTGAAAAATGCAATATACAGGGGATTACTCTACCAGTCTTCAAGCTATATTACAGGCCCATAGTCATAAAGACAGCCTGGTACTGGCACAAAAACAGACCTGTAGACCAATGGAACAAAATTGAAGATCCAAATTTGAGCTTATACAATTTCAGCCTCCTCACATTTGACAGAGGGGCAAAAAACACTCAATGGAGGAAGGATAGCATCTTCAACAAATGGTGCTAGAAAAACTGGATTAATAGTTGTAGAACAAAAGTAAACCCTTATCTCTCACCCTGTACAAAAATCAACTCCAAGTGGATCAAAGATCTCAATGTTAAACCCAAAACCCTGAACGTGATAGAAGAAAAAGTTGGCAACAACCTACAAGACATAGGCATAGGAAAAGACTTTCTAAACCAGACAGCAGCTATACAGGAAATAAGGTCAACAGTCAACAAATGGGATCTCATCAAACTCAAAAGCTTCTGTACAGCAAAAGAAACAATCGGGAAACTGAAGAAAAAACCCACAGAGTGGGAGGAAATCTTCACCAGTGGTACATCAGTGACAGAGCATCAACGTCAAGAATATATAGACTACTCAAAAAACAAAGAAGAAAACAAATAACCTATTCAAAAGATGGAATAAAGAGCTGAACAGAGATTTCACCAGTGAGGAATTAAAGATGGCTGAGGAACATCTTAAGAAGTGTTCAGCATCATTAATCATTAAGGAAATACAAATTAAAACCACTCTCAGATGTCATCTCTCTCCAATAAGACTGGCTAAGATCAAGAAAACAAAAGACACCAAATGCTGGAGAGGTTGTGGGAAAGGGGAACACTCATCCACTGCTGATGGGAATGTAAACTTGTACAACCATTATGGAAAGCAGTGTGGAGAATCCTTAAAAGACTCAAAATGAGCCTACCACCTGACCCAGTCATACCACTCCTGGGTATATACCCACAAGACTCATCCTAGTGCAAAGATACATGCACATCCATGTTTGTTGCAGCTCTCTTCACAATAGCTGGAAGAGCTGGAACCAACCCAAATGTCCCTCAACAGATGAGTGGATGACAAAAATATGGTACATCTACACAATGGAGTACTATTCAGCAGTAAAGAAAGATGACATCATGAACTTTGCAGGTAAATGGATAGAACTCAAAGCCATTATGATAAGTGATTTAACAGTCCCAGAGAAACAAATGACAAATGGTATCCCACATTTGTGGATGATAACATGAAATCCCCAATTGAAAGGCAAGCTGAACATTATTGTTATATTTTTGTTTATCTGAAAGCAACTATGTTCTTATAATGTAAATCTCTTAATGGGCTCTAGAATTTACCCACCACTTATTTTCAAACTCTGTAACTACTGTATATGGGTGGAAAGTATGTATTCATATTTTAGAGTAATATAAAATTAAAGGAGGAAAGACTGAGAGAAAGATGCAGGACAGTTATGGCAGAATGCATGATCTGGGATGGGGTGAGGGAAATGAAAGGGAAATATGTCTAAATTGAACTGAAAATGATGTCTGAAATACACAAAACATCAATAAAAGCATTATATTAAAAAATAGAATGATGTTAGCTGTGGGTTTGTTGTATATAGCTTTAATTATGTGGAGGTATGTTCCTTCCAACCCAATTCCTTCTAGGACTTTAAAATAAAAGTGTGTTGAATTTTATCAAAGGCCTTTTCTTTATCAATTGAGATGACCATGTGGTTTTTGTCTTTGAGTCCATTTATATGATTTATAACATTTATTGATTTATATATGTTGAACCATCCCTGCATTTCTGGAATGAATCCGACTTGATCATGGTAGATGAACTTTTGATGTGTGTCTATATGCAGCTTGCAAGTGTTTTGTTGAGAAATTTTGCTTCTATATTCATTAAAGACATGGGTTTATAATTTTCTTTTTTTGATTGCATCTTTGCTTGGTTTTGATATTACAATGACGCTGGCTTCATAGAAAAAATTGGGGAGATTTCTCTCTGTTTCTATCATTTTGAATAACTTATGTAATATTGGTTGTAGGTCCTCTTTAAATGTCTGGTAGAATTCTGCCGTAAATCCATCTGGGCCTGGTTTTGTTTTTTTTTTTTTTCAGTTGGGAGGTTTTGCATTACTATTTCAGTGTACTTATGTGTTATGGGTCTGTTTAAACTGTTGATCTCTTCTTGGTTAAGTTTTGGTGATTTCCATGATTTCATATACTCATCCATTTCTTTTACACTTTCAAATTTAATAGAATATAAATTTGAAAGTATTCTTGTCTAATGTTGTGGATCTTTTTGTTAACTGTTATGATGTTTCCCCTTTCACCTCTAATTTTGTTGATTTAGAGTTGCTCTTTCTTTCTTTTGGTTAGCTGGGCTAAGGGTTTGTCTATCTTTTGTATCCTTTCAAATAACCAGCTCTTGGACTCACTGATTCTTTGAATTGGTTTCTTTGTTTCTAGGTCATTAATCTCTGCTCTGATTTTTGTTATTTCTTCTTGTCCGTTGGGTTTGGGATTCATTTGTTGTTTCCTTTCACATCTCTTAAGTTGTAATGTTGTCATTTATTTGTGTTCTTTCTTTTTTTAATGTAGGCACTTAGAGCTATGAGTTTCCCTCTTAGGATTGCTTTTAAAAATATCCCAGAGATTTTGTTGTGTTGTATTGTCCTTTTCATTTTAAATCTAGGAATACTTTTATTGCTTTCTTAATTTCTCCTTTGACCCATTCATTATTCAGGAGAGCGTTGTTTATTCTCTATGAGTTCATGTAGTTACTATGGTTTCTTCTGGTGTTGATATTAAGCTTTATTGTACTGTGGTCTAATAGAATGAATGGAATCATTTCAATTTTTTGTATGTGTTGAGGTTTGTTCTGTTTCCCAGTACATGGTCAATTTTGGAGAAAGTTCCATAGGGTGCTGAAAAGAAAATATATTCCTTGGTGCTTGGGTGAAATATTCAGTATATGTCTGTTAGGTCTATTTGGTGTATCATATTGTTCAATTCAGATGTCTCTCTGTTTATTCTTTTTCCCACACCACATGAAGCTGAGGGAGGGGCCCAGATGTTCCTGATCTAGTGGGTAGGGAGACTCAAATGCTGTCATAGCGCAGTTTGGGTCTCTCACCACCAAGTGGAGGCCAGCCTCATGCACTCACTGAGAGTGGAACCCACAGAACCACCTCACCACATTTGGTCCACCTATTAGCTCTCTAGTGCTGGTTGCAAACATCTGAATCTATCTATGCATTTCTTAGTGGATATGTGCAGCAAAATTCCTTAGGCTTACTGGCCAGGGAGTTTTTAAAAAAAGTCACACTCCACTAATTTTCAAACTACAGTAATGTGGATTGCCCATAATCCAAATCCAAGCATCTATTCATTTTACAATGTCTAACAGATGTTTCAACGAAGTCCCAAAAGTCTTTTGTCCCTGTATTTTAAAGTGGAGTCAGTCGGGCTCATTTGTTCCAGATTTTTTTAAGTCATGACTAGATCCATTGTCCTGCGCTTCCCACAGCTGTGGGATATGGGCAGCCATCAAGATGCTGCTGTTCTTACCACGCGTTTCTACAAATGTTTGCAAGGCCTGGGTGGTAGTGAGGAGATAATTGTCTCTGTTGTTCAGTATCCTGGCATAAAATGCCGGTTTAGAGGCCAACTAGAAAATTTAATGAGATTTTATGGATCATTCTACTGTAAAAGAAGCCAGAAGAATATAAAAAATAATAAATTGCTTCCAAATATGCTGGTTCTTACAGCTTATAGGTCAAGTGCTATCTTTAGGTTTCTTTAAAGGTATTCCTTCTTTACTTCTCAATCCAATGCTTTTTTAATTTGTTTTTATTTTTGATGTGTATGAGGTTTGCCTGCATGTATGCAAAGGCACTCCCTGTGTGCAGTGCCCATAGTCGCCAGAAAGCATTGGATCTGTGAGTTGCCATGTGGGTTCTGGGGACCAAACCCAGGTCCTCCACAAGAGCAGCCAGTGCTCTTAATCTATGAGCCATCTACCACCCCCTCAGTTTACTTCTGATAGGTGTGATCCTTATCTTACACCACACACAACACTTAATTTGGTGTGTGATATACAGGAAAATTTGAAAGCTAAAGTTATGATGATATTTAAGGAAACTAAAAAAAATATCTCAGGGACTGAAGCCATTGATCAGTAGTTAGGAGCACCTGCTGCTCTTGTAAAAGACTGAGGTTTGGTTCTCAGAACCCACATGGAATCTAGCAAAGACCCATAACTCCAGTTACAACACCCTTTTCTAGAGTAAAAAATGAAAAATGAAAAAATTTTTAATTCAGAAAAGATCTTTGTAAAGATGGAATAGGCAAAGACTTCCCAAAGAAGAATGTTAATTAAAAAATGGTGAAATTTGCTGATAAATGGATGGAACTAGAAACTGTTACGCTAAGTGAAGTAACACAGACTCAGAAAAACAACTGATGTATGTTTCTCATTTGTGGATCCCAGCACCAAACACTTATATGAGAGTATGAACCCTGACGTAACTGCAGGAACCAGGATTATGGAAAGGACCCAGAGAGGTAAAGGGAAAGGGGGAACCTGAGAGAGAATAATAGAACACAGGCATTACTAAGAGAGAAATGGACAAAATGAGGGTATAGAGGAAGGAGAAGAATCCCAGGATAATGGTATGGACCAGATCTTCAACAGAATTATAGAAGAAAATTTCCCCAAATTGAAAAAAGACACACCCATACAAATATAAGAAGCACATAGAACACCGAATAGACAAGATTAGAAATGACACTCCCCACGTCATATCATAATCAAAATGCCAGATACTCAAAACAAAGACAGAGAACAAAAGTAATATTGATAAAGAACAAAGGAATTTACCTAAAATATATAACTACCTCCTCCAATTCAATAATAAATGTTAACCCAATTTGAACATGGAGACAAACCTTAATAAATCTTTGGGCAAGGTAGCTACATGAATGATCAATAAATACATCGTGAAAAGCTACTCAAGATCTTTCCTCATTTCATGTAAAATAAAATCACGTATAGTTCACATCCTTAAGATGCTGAAATGCTTGAAATCTGAGCACTGGGAAGATGATGGCTCAGCAGCCTGCCTGACCTCTTGGAAATTTCTTGCTCAGCTTCTATTCACCTGGGGGCTTCAGGTGCCAGATAATAAGATACTTCAAGCTGCAAACATGTACTCACCTCTAGCAGATTCTAAACTGCAGTGCTTTGTTAAAGGACATGCTCCCAGCTGGGCAGCATTTGAATTCCAGCTTAAGCATTTACCCCTCATAGAAGCCACTTTTCCTACCCCCAAGGCAATACTGACAAATTACTAAACTACCCACATAGACTATGAAAACTGCTCAGCAAAACTATAACATTAAATGTCAGTTGTGTGCAGAAAAACAGGTTTCTACCAGCTGTTTTGAGAAATTCCTGTTTTATGTAGGTCAATTCATAACTCACTTTCCTGGCTGTTTCTCTGAGTGTTAGACAGCTCAGTAGCTTTCTTCTGTGTGTTCACTACAACATGGCTTGAAGGATCTAATGCAGAGACTATGCCTAAACAATCTCTAGAAACATGTAGGTTGAGCATGAAGTTAGTTTCCTCATGTTATGCCATATTTGTTTTATAAAAATTCTGTTAATATCAGCTATTAATTCTAAATTATTCCTTAAACTGAACAAAAATAATACCCAATATCCAAGTAGATACATACAAAAGCAAGACCATGCAAAGAAAACTGTTTCCAAAAAAAACAAGTCTAAAGACGCATGAAGGTGACTAAAATATTCATTCAACATTGCATTATCAGTAAAACGCTTGTATTTTTAGGGTATTATGTGCACACATTCAAATGACATTGAGTTTTCCCACCAGTAGTGTATACTTCTGGCGCATTTGTTTAACTGCAGGACTCAGAATAGCTATCTGAAAACAGGCTTCACCTGAAATGTTGTGTTCCAATTCCTATGCATTACCTCTACTGTCCGAAACTTATTTAAAAAGGGAAAAGCAGTTATTTGATGTTTGGAGTTTGTCATTTGTTTTTTTTTTTCTTGCTTTTGTTTTATTTGTTTTGTTTAGGTCTTTTACTTTCACCTCATCAATGTTTGGGAGGAAAAAAATGGGAGAAAATGAATACCATATTGGACCCAGTCACAGGAAATAAATGGTTTCCTTTGAAGAACAGGGAATCTCTGCTGAGGAGTCTTCTATTTAACAACAAACTTCATTTTTAGTTTTAATAACAAAATTTCTCATCAGCTGACAAAACACGGCAAGAAAAGGAAATAAATCTTTGCTGTTTGTTTTGGCATTTTTCTCTTTTTAAACAAGTGCTAACTCTCAGTATATGAGGGAGTGAGGAGTGTGTTTCCTCATTTTAAACATTGCCTCTGGGAGCCAGAATGGTACACCCCAGGAATGGGCTTTGAAATGATGGGCGAATTCATGCCGAGGTTCCCCCATCCACTGTATGCCGCTGTCTTAGTCTATCACCTTTCTCAACTCCCAGTCTCTCTGATTATTAAACTGAGGTATTTATACCTGATAAAATTGCTCTAATAAGGAAACTCAAGTGGACGTTAATGCTACTTCAGGCAATAAGTAGCTTTTAAATAATCAAATTTTAATTTATGGTCATCTATGGCTTTTATTTTTAACTTTATTTTTTTATAATTTTTGTACCTTCACTTCTAACAATTGCAAAATATTATGAAGTTTGTCAATCAGTATTCTACGTTTGAGAGAGATACCAAGCAAAACTTGGAATCCTTTATCCTAACCTTGAATGACAAATACTTTTGTTTAAAACTTTCAAGCCAGGAAGCTGGAGAGATGGCTCAGAAGTTAAAAGCACCGACTGCTCTTGCAGAGGTCCCAGGTTCCATTCCCAGCACCCACGTAACAGGTAACAACTGTCTATAACTCCAGTTCCAGGAGAATCCAATGCCTTCTTCTGAATCCTTGGGCATTATGCGATGTGATGCACTTACACACATGCAGGCAATTCACTCATATATAGAATCTAAAGGTATATTTAATAGCAAATTTATTATATTTAATGATGAATTTAATTTTCCTTTGCTATTGCAAATAACGTTAAAGGAAAAGTGGTTTTGTTTTGTTATTGTTAATGTGAGACCACTGTCACTATGTAGACCAGGTTGGCCTCAGTCTCACAGAGATCTTGCCTCTGCCTCCCAAGTGCTGGGATTAAAGGGGTGCACCATCATGCTCAGCTGGGTCATATAGATTTTGATGAATAATTAAAGAATAAGATCAGTGTGGTCAATTTAGGACTGCTATTTACGGAAATTTTATCTATCATACCTAAAAGCTACTAATGAAGAAAGTATAATCTTTTGAAAAACACTAATCGGGGCTGGAGAGATGGCCTAGCGGTTAAGAGCACCGACGCTCTTGCAGAGGACCCGGGTTCGATCCCCAGCACCCACATGGCGGCTAAGAACCGTCTGTAACTCCAATTCCAGGAGAACTCCAGTTCCAGGGGAATCCGAGACCCTCTTCTGACCTCCGCGGCATTGCACGACACGGGTGCACAGACCTGCATGCAGACAATACATTCATACACATACAAAAATAAATAATAAAAAAAAATTAAAAAAAAAAAAAAGAAAAACACTAATCTTTTTGTAATTGCTGCATAAAAATCAGAATAATTGTCATTATTTCTATAACATAAACTGTCTCAATAGCAACCCTTCCTGGTTTGAGGCAATTTCCACCATTTTGCTATAATATAATATTTAAAAAGTCTGTCCGGGTTCTAGACTTCAGTGAAGATTGTATCCAAAAGCAGGAACCTGACAAATGACATTACAAGAAGGAAAAGACCATGAAAACCATCTTAAAAATCCAAAAAAATGCAAGACAGGACTTAACATGTATGGCAGAATGCATAAGTTGTGGCAGAGGATGGTAGACAGATGGGATAAGGGGTCTAAATTTGATTAAGAAATGTTGTATGACATGTGCAAAAGCTCAATAAAAAATTAAGAAGAAAAAAATTAGGTTAAATGGATATTAAGATTAAATTAAATTTGAAAAAACATCCTCAATTCAGAACCCTTCCCACCACCTTGCCAGCAGGCTCCAATTTTCTCTGGAGTATACTTTGTTGCACTAAATAAACTTCTGCTCAAACTTTAACTTCACCTGGTAACATCTTTCTTAACCATGTTAAGCAATGCTAACAGAAATAATTGAATAGTAAATTAAATTTAAGTTTTTGATCAACTTTTGTAAATCTAATGAACCAAACATAAATATTACATGATCTCTAAAATTTAAATATCAGAATATTAATTTAACAAGATTATTTTGCTTCATGAATAATTTAAATATTCCCTTTGGCTTGGTCCACATGTTTAAGCTTACATGATGAAGAGAAGTAGCTTCCTCTGTTTGGGAATGTCATAAAAAAATACCGGAAAGAAGATGTTTCATAAACAAATTTCCTCTAGTTCTGGAGGATGGCAGTTCAAAATTAAAGTACTAACATGTTCAGTATCTGCTGAGGATACCATCTCCACTTCTAAGATGCAACTTCAAAAGCTCTGTCTTTATGGAGTAAAGGGACTAAATGATACCATCTATTTCCTTCCTTTGATAATAATCCAATCATAAGGACAGACAGCTCATGTCCTAACCGCCTCAATATGAGTTTCTAATAGAACAAAAGCTCTGTCTTTATGGAGTAAAGGGACTAAATGATACCATCTATTTCCTTCCTTTGATAATAATCCAATCATAAGGACAGACAGCTCATGTCCTAACCGCCTCAATATGAGTTTCTAATAGAACAAAAATATTCTAACCATAGCAGAGGGCATATTTATTACCTCAGCTAAGCCATGAGGACCTTTTTTCTTTAATTTTTAATGGTTTAATTTGAGAAGATTACACAGGCCTAATCCAGAGTTATAAACATTTTGCTGCTCTTTGAGTTGTGGATCTTTATTTTTCCCTTAGCCAATATTCCATAGTATCCTTATTGGTATTTATGTCTTATCTTGCAAAGTCCATAATTTGTAAGAATTAGCTTGTACTCTGATTTTGGGTTTAGGCAGAGACCCAAGAAGATATCTTAGTAGCATCTGTGCTAGCCATACACAGATTCCAACCATGGACAAGCATGCCTGGTCCTGGCCAGTAATAGATAAAAGTCACATCAAATGTGACCAAAACCTCAACTTCTCCATCCCAAGTATTCTTTTTTTTTTTTTTTTTTTTTTTTGAGACAGGATCTCTCTGTAACCCCAGATGTCCTAGAACTCACTGTGTAGACCAGGCTGGTCTTGAACCCACAAAGATCTGCCTGCCTCTGCTTCCCAAGTGCTTGGATTAAAGGCATGCACCACAACACCAACAAGGATTCTTATCTTAATGCATCGAATTTCACTTTCATTCCCCTATTTAAAGTACTAATAATTAAAGTGTCAATGCAATATTTGTGCAAGAATATGGTAATCCACAGGGAAAAGGACACATGAGTCAATAGTGTGGGGACTCATAGGCCAATGTGAGAAGTTGGACCATCAAAAGAACAAAAAAAGAAACCCAGATCTAAGCAGAAGGGTTAAGTAGTCTGGCCTGACATTTTAAGAGATGGTGCAAAAAGACCAAAAAAAAAAAAAAAAAAAAAGATGATGTTTGGATTCTTCTGTCTTGGACTGTCAGTCATAGAGTCTGAAAAAGATGCTTATGTGCCTCAGATGAGATTCTGCATTGCCAGGTGAGTCACTGAAGCCTATCAAAGCTAACTGTCCCCAGGGCAGAGAATAGAATCAAATGTGAGGCTGGGAAAGGCAGGAGAAGGACTTGAACAGTGTCTGAGGACCTCATTTACAGCCATATTTCTGAAATGTTTCCAGTGAGCCTTATGGTGTTACATCTTGGCTTCTCACCCTAAAAAGAGCATTTGTCTGCAGGTTAACTTGTCGATGCACTTCTAGAAAGATTTAAAGTAGCAGTTTGAAGTATGGGAAAGGTTGATGAGGAGGAGACTGAAGTGTCAGGGAGTTCAGGCCAGAGTCATGTCTACTGCAAAAGCAGTGACAGCAGAAAGAGGAAGGTGGTACTCTGGAGATAGAACTGATAAGCTGGAGAACACGGGCACAAAGGAGCCTACAGTGTGCTCAGACATTTTCACCTATCCCACATGAAAAAAATGTACTTCCTGTCTCCCCATACACAACTTAAATGATACAAACTTTAAATGATACCAAACTTTTAAATGAAACCAAAATACAATGGATTCCTTCTCTATGTGAAATGATCTTGTAAGGTTTCGATCTGAAATCTCCCCCAGAAGTTCATGGGCTAAAGGCTTGGCCCCCAATGCAATAGTGTTCAGACATGAGGCCGTTGGGAGTTGATCTGGCTCTGACTTCATCAATAAGTTAATTCATGAACGGGTTCATAGCTTAATGAGCTTTAAGAGACTGTTATGAAAGACAGCTCTCTCTCTCTCTCTCTCTCTCTCTCTGCTTCCTGGCCACCATAAATTGAGCAGCTGTGCTCCTGCAGTGCACTATCTACCATGATGTTCCCATTGCCACGGTCCCAGAGAATAGTACTTGGTGACCATGGACTGAAACTTCTTACAGTATATCTTTCCTACTTTTAAATTAATTTTATCACAGAAATTCTGATGTTTCTAATTTTAATACTGGCTGCATAATTTGATTAGATTTACCAACATTTGAAAAATATGGATTTCAGTTAGCTCCCAACATTCTAACTTTGAAACAGAAAATAAATGGCTATATTTTAAGATGGGAGATATATGAAAGCGAAGGAACAGAACATGTGGAAGAGAAAAGAACCATACGTTAATCACTCCATTTACTCTTTAGAATCATCAAATTAGTTCATATTTTAAAGCTTAAGTTGAGGAAAGCAACACTCATAAAAAATTATGCTTTTAAAAATTTATGCAGAGTGGAGCCCGCTGAGGAGCCACCATGAGTAGGGCCCACCTTCCTGAGCTGAAGAAGTTTATGGACAAAAGTTGTTGTTGAAGTTAAATGGTGGCAGACATGTCCAAGGAACACTGTGGGGCTTTGATCCCTTTATGAATCTTGTGATCAATGAGCGAGTGGAGATGGCAACTAGTGGGCAGCAGAATAACATTGGAATGGTGGTTGTAAGAGGAAACAGTATCATCATGTCAGAAGCCTTGGAATGAGTTTAAACAATAGCTATTCTTCAGAGCAGTCCATGTTCGCTCCTCAAAGGGCCTGTTTTACTATAATATAAAATACAGTTGTGTACATTTTCATAAGAAAGTTTTTGCTGAATAAACTTTTGTAATACTCATTCTCAAAAAAATTATACAGAAACTGGTGAGGGTTTTTAAATTATTTTAGCTCATTATCAAAATTATTCTATAAGAATCCCTTTGAAGTTAAATAATATGAACCTTGTTTTAAAATATAGAATACAGGCAGATAGATAATGCTGCCTGTATTTTGACATTTATTTGACATCAGGCTGTATGCTTCGCCTCTTAGGAGCAATGCTTTATCAATTTGGTTTCATAAAAATAAATTTTTCTCATCTTTATTTATGTAACAATTATTCTCCATGTGCAAACAATAAGCCAAATTAGCATTCCATTTGTTCTCTACATGAGCAGAGAATGAGAGACCTGAACAATGTTTTCTCTGAATTGTCCATTTTCATAAGCTGTTGAACTGCAAGGGACTGTGGAGATGATGCAGTGAAGATCTCTAATCCTCTACTTCACAGATAAGAAAACTGATATCATCTGTTTATTGGCAGAACTGGGTGTGTAGGAAACTGGGTGTGTAGTAAGTCATGTGTGATGCCTCATAATTTTCAATTATTTTTTGACTCCTCTCACAGTCCCCTCTGCAAACATACTGTTCTTTCAAGAAAAAAAAAGAACCTAAGTATCTCCTAAGTATCCAGATCACAAAAAGATCCAAGCACAGAAGGAAAGGGTGGAGTGTTTAACATCCTCTTTCTTACTCTAGTGGGTTCAAAGCTGGGTTTTTCTTCCACTCCTACTTCATCCCTACTTCATCGCACAGACTAAGTTATTTGTGTGTGGAGGCCACATTCTGTTATCTCCAGAGCCTGAGACGTTAGATATTATCTCTTTGTTTTTATTCATAGATTTATCAGCCAGCCTCCCAAAGATTGGCTTTCTCCTTCAGGCTGTGAATTTTCTTTTCCCTTCAACCCTATAAAACAGCTTTATATGTACTAGGACATGGCATGTTTGTCCTGGCTCTGCATCCATCAGGCCAGCCCCTCTTGACAGTCCTTGCATCTATATATCATGGGAGTGTGGAAAGGTACCAGGAAAGGGTCACATGGAAGGATTCAGCCTGGGCCTAAGGAACTGCTTGTGAAGGATAAGAGAGAAAAAGAAAATAAAATTGGATTCTCTACTAGTAGTCAGTTCAATGCACATTTTGAAGTTCTCTAAATAAAATATATATAAAGAAGGCAGAAAATTTAGTGACTTAAATCTAGTAACAATATATTCCCTGGGCTATATGCTTTAAATTATACCATACAAATTAGTTCCAGAAAGGGAAAATAAGACTACTCCAAATGATTCTCTGTCAATGCACGGTTTCCAAGGCAACAAAAGAATGGTGTTTTCCGGGCTGGAGCGATGGCCTAGCGGTTAAGAGCGCCGACCGCTCTTGCAGAGGACCCGGGTTCGATCCCCAGCACCCACATGGCGGCCGAGAGCCGTCTGAACAGTTCCAGGGGAGTCCGACGCCCTCTTCTGACCTCCGCGGCACTGCACGTCACGGGTGCACAGACTTGCATGCACACAATACATTCATACACGTACGGAAATAAATAAATAAATAAAATAAAAAAAAAAAAAGAATGGTGTTTTCACTAATTAAGTTTTCTAAAACTTTCCCTCTATTTTTCTTAGAAGAGAGATATAAATATGCAAAATAATTGTACAATGTCTCTAATTTCTAAAGCGAGTTCACAGTTACATGGGGAAGCCAACAGTAGGTGCTTTTCTTCCTTTTTGCAGCAGTATTCTCACTCCCTCCTCACTTTCCTCTCCCTCTGAAAAGCTCAAGTTCACCTCTAAAATGAGCAGCAATATAAAACTTCATGCATCTACCCTCCAGCTGACAGAACTGGACAGCACTCGGCACAAAATGCACAGCTTTACCTCTTAGTGTCAATCAAGTGTCATATTTTTGCCATTACTATTAAATAATTTAAACATTGCAAGTAAGTATACCCAATGCCCAGATTTAACAGGTACTAAATTTTTAGCTGTTTTGGAAATTTGGGGATATGAATGGACAATGGTAGATGGAGAGAAAGCCTCTCTTCTCAAACATCCCAACCTTTTGTTTAAATTTACCCTCGTCGTGTGTTCTCTCACAGGGACTGTCAAGATGGGTTGATCTTATAGAGACAGAGCCAGGACCAACATGCCATGTCCTAGTATATATAAAGATGTTTTATAACGTTTAAGGGCAAGGAAAATCCAAAGGCTGAAGGAGAAAGCAAGTCTGTAGGAAGCTGGCTGTTTACTAGGAATGTAACCAGAGAGATAATGTAATTCTGCAGGCTCTAGATTTAGCCCAGTATTTATTCTGGGGTAAATGAGATCTTAAAGATTTTGTGTCCCTCCTATCTTGGGTTTTACCACTTTTACCACAGTGGATGCCAAAAGTTCCTTAGGTTGGCTTGGGATTTCTTACACACTTCTGACACATGTCTGTGCTAGGATTTTGTCTGGTTTGTGCTTGCACAGGGCTTGGGCATATTGTCACAATTTCTGTGAGTCCATATGAGTAACTGACCAGCTGTCTGGAAAACTCTTTCCTGTGGTCATCCCCCAACTCTGGCTCTCGTAATCTTTCCACCTCCTCTTCCTCAGTGATCCCTGAGCCTTGGGAGGCAGAGGTCTGAAATAGGTGTGCAATTAAGGGATAAGCACCTTGTGGCCTCTTGTTCCCTGCACATTGGCCAATTGTGGTTTTCTGTGTTAATCACCATCTACTACATAAGGAAGCTTCTCTGGTGAGAGTTGAGACATGTATTCATCCTATGCGTAGAGGTTGCACTAAAGATGTATCATGTAGGATTAAGCATATCACAGACACCTATTCTCTGCATTTGACCAGTTCTGGAACCCTGTAATAGTCTCCAATCTGTTGCAAAGAGAAGTCTCTTTGACGAAGGGTGAAGGTACACTTGTCTGCATATGAGGATGTATATTTAGAATAAAACAAGAAATTACATTGGTCTAGGGATGAGACAAAAGTACATTTTTTCTACAGGAACTAAGATCACTACACCCATGTGTATTTGGCTATGTTTATAGTAGCATATATGAGTTTCCTCCCATTTAGCAGGCCTTAATTTCAGTTAGACAACTGTTCATTACCCCCAGATGTAAGTTCCACTGCTGTTCCAATAGTGACAGCTTGCTGATCCAGGCACTGTTGGTTTTTAGGCTTGATAGCTGGGTAGGAACATTAGTTGGTTTTTTCCCCTTGGCAGTTTGTACAGTGTCCTATGAAACCATGATTGCTAGTCTTCAGGGAGGAGGCCCCAGGTCAGTTTCAACTGGACTTCGGGGCCTTACATTTTAACAGAGCAAGGTTATGAATGATTTTCTTTGACTTTGTCTTTCCAGTGACCAATATTCTGCTGCTGCTGCTGCTGCTGCTGCTGCTGCTGTTGTTGCTGCTGCTGCTGTTGCTGCTGCTCCTGCTGCTGCTGCTGTTGTTGCTACTGCTGCTGTTGCTGCTGCTCCTGCTGCTGCTGTTGCTGCTGCGGCTGCTGCTGCTGTTGCTGCTGCGGCTGCTGCTGTTGTTGCTGCTCCTGCTGCCATTGGAGTTTGAGACAGGTCTCTATGTAGCCCAGGTAGGCCTCAAACTCCTGGGCTGAAGCAACCTTGCCACAAACTTCTAAGTATCTAGGATTATAGACATGCACCCTACCACCTATTTCAATGACTAAGGTTTTTTGTTGTTGTTTATTTATTTGTTTGTTTGTTTGTTCATTTGGTTGGTTGGTTTTGATTTACTTTCATTTTAAATTATGTGTATAAGTGTGTTTGTCTTTATGGGCATGTGCACATGTGAGTTCAGGTGCTAAAGAATCCAGAAGAGGGTTGGATCTACTGGAGCTGAAGTTAACAGATGGTTATAAGCCGCCCAATGTGGGTGTTGGGAACTGAGTTTGATCCTCTTTGAGAGCAGTATACAGTCTTACCAATGAACCATCTCACCAGTCCCTATATAGTTATTTAAAATAAGGTATTTATTGCCTTATATTTCCTTCCAAAAGCTTTGAAAAACAAATTGCATCACATAAAGGTCTTTGATCCACTTGGAATTTATTTTTAATGGATTGTAAGCTGTGAATTTTTAAATAAGGAAAATTCAGAACCCTTTATTAAAAGCTTTCTTTTGAGAAATGTGCTGGCACACATCTTTAATCTCAGCACTCAGAGGGATGAGGCAGGCAGATCTCCCAAGGCCAGCCTGGACAACATAGCAAGTTCCCAGCCAGCTGAGACTCCAGAGAGACCTGGTCTCAAAAAATAAAGAAGGAAACAAGAAAGAAAAAGAAAGAGAGAAAGAAAGAAAAAAGAAAGAAAGAAAGAAAGAAAGAAAGAAAGAAAGAAAGAAAGAAAGAAAGAAAGAAAGAAAAGAAAGAAAGAAAGAAAGAAAGAAAGAAAGAAAGAAAGAAAGAAAGAAAG
>VZQC01000856.1:303870-379746 GCA_009823505.1 Rhizomys pruinosus | reverse complement strand
TTTTATTTATTTCTGTATGTGTATGAATGTACTGTCTGCATGCAAGTCTGTGCACCCGTGTCGTGCAACGCCGCGGAGTTCAGAAGAGGGTCTCGGATTCCCCTGGAACTGGAGTTCTCCTGGAATTGGAGCTTCAGACGGTTCTCAGCCGCCATGTGGGTGCTGGGGATCGAACCCGGGTCCTCTGTAAGAGCGGTCGGTGCTCTTAACCGCTAGGCCATCTCTCCAGCCCCCTTATTTTTATTTTTTCATTATCTAATTATATTTGATTTAAAAAACTCCTTAAAAAGATATTACATAGTTTTGATTTTATGGAGATTTTGTAAAAAATGTCCCTATAAATGGTATTTGCTATGAGACTTTCAAATATATATTTTTATCAGTGTGGAAATTCCTTCCCATTTCTAAATTACTATGAAGTTTTAATTAAAAGGTGAGCATGGTGAAATATGACTGCACACCCACACCCAAAGATGAGGCAATGATATTGCAAAGTTGAAGCCATCCTGAGGCTACATAGTAGAAATATGTATCAATAATAATCAAAAAAGAGGATAAGAAATTGTGAGATAGAAGGTGGGGCATGGAAAAGTTGGGGGGGGTGGAATGGGTAGAGATAGTGCAAATGCAATGCTCATGAATGGAATTTTCAAAAACTAAAAAACAGGCCAGGCATGGTGGCACACACCTATAATCGCAACACTCTGGAGGCAGAGGCACAGGGATTTCTGTGACTTCAAGGCCAGCCTGGTCTACACAGTGAGTTCCAGGACAACTAGGGCTACATGGAGACCCTATCTCAAAAAACGAACAAACAAAATAATTTATCAAAAAAAATCAAAACAAAAAAATTTTATTGAATTGAAAGCTGTATATACTATTATCAGTTTACTATAAATATTGAATTTGTAATAATTTTCCCTCTCAATTTGTTAATATAACATACTAGGAATTTTTTTTCAGAGCTGAGGACTGAACCCAGAGCCTTGCGCTTGCTAGGCAAGCTCTCTGCCACTGAGCTAAATCCCCAACCCCTACATACTAAGAATTTTTAAATTTCTAAGTTAAATCATCTTTGAGATTCTAGAATACACACTGTTTATTATATTGCTAAATATATAGTTAAATGATATTTTGTTTAGAAATTTCCTATTTATAGTACTACTCCAGTGTTACTCATTAGCACAGACACAAAACTGCTTAAGTATCATTTAATCGTATACTTGTTTGGGATATCATAAAAATAAACACCTAGCTAACATTTAGTTTGCATCTGCTCTCAGCATCGTTTTCCTCTTCATCACTGTTCTATCTATTTTCTAGAATTTTTTTCTGAGTAGATATCAGATCTGTGTTTGGCAAAAGCATGTCATAAAGACTTCAGATAATTGTTAAATTGGTCTTTGCTCACTAATCAGCTGTACTCCTCAATAGATGTAAGTATATCAATTTTCAATATCTAATTCAGTAAGTTTTGTCATGTTATGTTGCTCTAGAAAACTGTACATTAAATCTATAGTTTTTGCAATGAATTATTAGCTGGGCATGGTGGCATACACGTTTAATCCCAGCACTCAAGAAGCAGAGGGAGGTTGATTTCTTTGAGATTGAGGCCAGCCTGGTCTCCGTAGTGAGTTCCAGGCCAGCTGGGGACTATAAAGAGACTCGGTCTTTAAAAAGACAAAAAATAAAACAAAAATAAGCAAACAAAATCTTCATAGTAAAATATTAGAAACTCAGTGTAATTTATGTGGTCTACCTTGATATTGCTAGAAAATTTTGCAATTTCTTAAACTTTTCAAAGAATAGTCTTCATATTTTCCTGCTTCTTTTCTGACTTCATTTGCTAAGTTAACTTATTTCTGTTTTTGTCCCCTTCTTGCTTTCTGAAGTTTTATTATTTTTTCTAAATTCCTCAGTTAAGCTTTGAGTTCAATATTTTGTTAATAAATTTGTGTCAATTTTCCCAATATAGATTACTGAAGGTTAACCTTTTTACCTGCACTTACAAATTTTGTTATACCCTTTCTGTCAATAATTAAAGTTGAAATAAATTTTTAAGTTTCTGCTATAACCATTCACCATAGGTCAAAAAAGTTAACAAAATGGATGAAACAAATTCTTAACAGAAAAATAGAAATTATTATTAAAAATAGAAGGAACAAAACAGGAACATCACTGCAGCTAAAATTCTATGGAGAAGCTTAATAGAATACTGAAGGTAACAATGAATGTCAGGGTATTGCAAAAAAGATGCCCTGCAATGGCCAGTAAATAACAGCAGACGAAAATGGAAAAGAAAACTGAGCGGGCATGGTGGTGCACGCTTTTAATCCTAGCACTTAGGAGGCAGAGGCAGGCGGATCTTTGTGAGTTCAAGGCCAGCCTGGTCTACAGAGCAAGTTCCAGGACAGCTGGGGCTACATAAAGACCTTGTCTCAAAAAAGACCAAAGAAAAAGAAAGAAAACTGACAAATGCTACTAAACTCTGATGATATAAAAAAATTCTACACTTTTGTGCCGCTGCAGTCTGTGAAACAGAAGAGAAAAAAAGATGGAAAATACTTGAAGGCATAGTGGACAAAAAATATCTTCCAAATTCTTTGAAAAATACTAATTTAGTACTTAAAGTACAAGAGGCTCAGAAAACCAAGGAAGTTTACCCAATCAAAGGACTTAAGGGAAGTTATAACATCAGAAAACTTAGAAGAGTAGGAATATTGGAAAAACATGAAAATAATATCTGACTAAAAGTGGTGAGCTGTTTGTCTTCTTAGTTCATTAGAATACATATGAATGTTGATAAAATATTTTATGTAAAGATTTCCATGTGTGTATATCTAATACAAAGGACAGAAGAGATAGACAACCAGGGCTGGAGAGCTGGCACAGCCATTAAAGGCTCAGACAGACAGCCAAAGACAAGAAAATCACCAAGTACACAAAAGAACTAAACAATAGTCAACCAACTTGACCTGCCTGCCATTTAGAAAATATTTCACACAATAAATACATAGTATGTATTTTTGCCAAATATACATGGAATACTCATCGAGACAGACCAAAAAGCAAATATTAATAAATTTTTAATAATTTGTAACATTTAAATTATATCTCTAAACATTATTCATGGAAAAATATCTATCAAGTACCAATTTGAAAAATTAAAAAATTCCAAAAGTATAATGGGAACCAGGAAAATACTTGAATTCACCAGAAATGCAAATTATAGTGTAAGGAATAAAAAAAGGGCTACTCCTTACAGACACCACAGATACTTAAAAGATAAGAAAGGACCAGTCCAGGTAGCTCTATGCCCATGAGTTCAATAACTCAAATGAAACACCCCACTTCCTTGAAAAGTACAAATGACCAAAATTTAGTAACAATATATCTATGCATCCACTAGAAAGTTGAATATATAATTTTCATATTTCCAAAATGAAAGTTTCAGATTCCTGCAGATAGTTCTACTGGTGAATTCTACTAAACAGATGTACAGTAACCACACATCTTCAATCTTCTGTAGCAACAAAAGCTGAGCGTATTTCTCAATTCCTGTTATTAAGTCAAAATTAGCTTGATAGTAAAATCAACCAAGGATACTACATAAAAGAAAACCACAGTGCATTATGCTTAGTGAATATAAACATAAAAGGTTATCAACAACAGACAGATGTGGTAGTACATGCTTCAATCACAGCACTCAAAAGGCAGGAGCAGGTGGATTTCTGTGAGACAGAGGCCAGCTTGGTCTCCACAGTGAGTTTCAGGCCAGCTGGAGTTACAGAGTGACCCTTTCGCAAAACAAAAGATGAGAAAATTAAAATAGTCATCACTATAAATCTGTTACAGTGTCTGTAAAATAAAAACAAATTTCAACTACTTTGGGGGTTAAACTCTATTTCTTCCCTTATTAACATTGCAAGAACAGAGTTGGTTGGGTTCATCTTTGCCAGGACATGTTTTCCCATTTCAATGTTTTCTACATAATCATGTTTACATGTATTTCTCATAACTACTATATAACTGAATTTTTTAAATCCAATTTGAAATGACTTGTCTTTTAAGAGGTAAATTTAAATCATTAGCATTTATTGTTATTACTGTTCCATTTAGACTTGTTTTTAATATCTTATTTTGTTTTATTTTATTTCTCCTACTCTTATTTGCTTATATTCTTCCTCTTTCCTTAATTAGAGCAATAGGGTCTTTGGCTGGTTTGTGTTTGTATTATACTTTATCGCTTTCATAATACTGTTTGTCCTAAATATTTGGCAAGGTTATTGATCTAAGAGAGTAAAAGTTTATTCAGTGTCACTACCTCCACCCAGAAAACAAAGATTTAAAAAATTGTGAACTTCAATTTTATTGTTGTTGTTGTTGTTATGTTTGAGGCTTTTATTGATTTATTTTTTGACAGTTTCATACATGTGTATAGTACATTCTTGGCATACTTATCCTCCACACTTTCTATCCTCCCTATACTCCCATCAACCTCTCCCTTCCTCCTACCATCCCCAACCTACTTTCATGTCTTTTTTATTTTTGTTTTATGATGTATTGGATCTTTAATTTCTTTTCAGAGCTATTTATTTATTATTTATTTTTAAATTTTATTTATTATTTTATGTGTAGGAGTGTACTGCCTGTAGGTATGTAAGTGCTCCTGTGTCATGCAATGCCCTCAAAGGTCAGAAGAGGGCCTCAAAGCCCCCTGGCACTTGAGTTAGGATGGTGGTTAACCACCATGTGGGTGCTGGGATTCAAACCTGAGATTTCTGCAAGAGCTTTAACTTCTGAGCCATCTCTCCAGCCCCAGTGACACACTGGTTTTAAGCAGGGCCATTCATACAGGCATGGGTGTATAGCTACCCACTGGAGCATCAGTAACTCAGAGGTGGTAGGTTACATCACTGAAAACAATGACTTAAACAGCCTTCCACTGCCAATATTTCCCTGGGCAAAGGGGGTTGCCATGAACTCTTTCCCATCTATGAATGTTTACTGGCTCAGCCTTGTGCAGGCCTGTAGTCAAACACATCTGTTGTGAATTCATGACTATGTCAAGCCCATATGACAGCATTTCACACTCTTCTCCCTATTATTTGGTTCTTAAATTCTTTGTACCTTTTCTTCTGCAGTGTTCCCCACATCTGGAAGAGAATGATATGGGTGTCCAGTTTAATAATGAGCACGTAACTGTCACGTGTGTGCAATTTTAATATTGGTTTCTCTATGCAAACAGAACCCTATCTAAGGCACTCAAAATTAGTCATCACCATTATTTTTCATGCTGAATTTTTCATGCATTGCTTCTGCAGACTGATCTACAGATTGAACAACATATTATCAGATAAATTGATTCCAAGTTAATCAATTTCTCTTACCCTTGCATCTTATTCTGTGTTCTCTATTCTTTCTTCTCTTTTTTAAAGTGCATACTTCGATATTTCTTTCAGTAAAGTCTTTGAGTAATTACACTAAACCTTTTGTCTTAATTTTTCTGAATACATTTTCGTTTTTCTCCTTCTCTAACAAACTGTGGATTGATCCAAAGAATGGGAAATGGATCGTTAAACCTCACAGTTGAAATGAAAACATCACACTCCCTAAACTTAACTGCACTGACTTTCCAGCTTTGCACCCCTGAAAAATGTTACTGATAGTAAAGTCTCCTGTGAAACTACAACATTCTCTCTTCAGCCAATGATTTAAACAACTTGGGAAATGGAAGGAAGATTTTTGTAAGATGTGTAGTTCATGAAGAAAATTTTGATTTCTCCTCGCACTCCCATCCATGTATAAGAAATACAATATTCTTGCCTCCCTGAAGTCTGGAGAGAGAAACAATGAAAAACACCAAATTGGAGCCATCCAAATCATTATTTCTCTTAAGGTAACTATGATTATCTTTCATTTAGGCTTAGCCAAGGTATCTATTTGTCCAGAAGAATCCAGTGTAGAAACATTGGAAATCTTTCTAAGCAAAGACACATCAGTTCAGCATCTAACACATACACTATTTGGTTTCACAAGGAGTAAGTTTGTTAGTTTCTAAAACCACTTCACTGCTTGTCAGTGCACCTCATGAAGCTGTGGGACACCACTGTTAGAGCCAAAGAGGAAGGGAGGGATTAGAACCAATGCCACACAACACGTAGGAAAGGCACTTGTAGGACTCAGAGTAATTAAGTCATGTCCTCCAAAAGCCAGCGTCCCTTTCTCGGGTTTACATGTAACAACTGAGAGGTTGTCAGTCTCAGACAGAGATAAAGAGACAATGTCTCTAGAGTCCCATCCAGAGTGATTAGTAAAGATAAAATTTTAGTGCTCCAATGAGTTCTCATCTCAATAAATTAATAAGGCCTAAGAATACTGAGTAAGGTATAAGGTTACAAATTTCTCTTTTGTTTTCTTTTTTTTTTAATTTTTTTTTTTATTTATTTCTGTATGTGTATCAATGTACTGTCTGCATGCAGGTCTGTGCACCCATGTCGTGCAATGCCGCGGAGGTCAGAAGAGGGTCTCGGATTCCCCTGGAACTGGAGTTCTCCTGGAATTGGAGTTTCAGACAGTTCTCGGCCGCCATGTGGGTGCTGGGGATCGAACCCGGGTCGTCTGTAAGAGCAGTCGGTGCTCTTAACCGCTAGGCCATCTCTCCAGCCCGGTTTCTACTACTGGCGCCCTAGTTAATTTCTTACAAGTGGTGTATCATGAAGCCAGTATCAAAACTGCTTTGGATTGAGTTTTCAACTTCCCTAGGATACCATTGCAGTAATACTATATCATAATCCTCTATACTTGGAACAAAGTTTAGAGTCCCCAATCCACAGACACAGATAGACATTGGAGGTTCTATATTTGCTGAAATCTCACTTCCATTTGACCCTGTAATCCCAGTGTCAGTCTTCGTTTCACCTTCCCTATCATGGTGAATCCCATGATTTAAGCTTTTTCTCATGACACTGGCTTAAAATGTGCTGTACATTTCTACCACTTAGTTTCCTTTATTGAATTAGCTATATTGAACAAATGTATACTTACTTCCATAGTTTCTATATGTCAGAATGACAATGTTATGGTGTAAACCTTATCATTTAATATTATATAGCCTTTTCATATATGGTAACATTTTGATAGTGTTTGTATGTGTAAATGAATTCATAGACACACTTGTTTGTATTAATGTCATATTGCTAACTTTTTTGTTTTAAACTCTGCAGCCAACTTCCTAAAGCAAATTTTTCTACAGCAGTCAGTGTTAAAATCATTAGAAACAATTAAGAGTTTTAGTAAAGTGGAAGGATATAAAAGTAACCTACAAAAATCAGTAGCCTTTCTTTACACCAACAACAAGCAACTGGAGAAGAAATAGAAGGAGACCTTCCCACTCACAATAGGCTAAAAAAATAAAATAAAATACCTGGGAACAAACCTAACCAAAAACACCAAAGATCTCTACAACAAAAATTTTAAACTGCTGAAGAAGGAGATTGAAGATGACATCAAAAGATGGAAAAACCTCCCATGCTCATGGATTAGAAAAATTAATATAGTAAAAATGTCCATTCTACTCAAATTAATATACAGATTCAATGAAATCTCAATTAAAATCCCCATGAATCTCATCATAGACTTGGAAAAAAAATTCCTTAAATTCATATGGAAAAACGAAGACCCCAAATACCTAAAGCAACCCTGAGTGAAAAATGCAATACAGGGGGAATAACCTTACCAGACTTCAAGCTGTATTACAGGGCTATAGTCATAAAGACAGCCTGGTACCAGCACAAAAACAGATCCATTGACCAATGGAATAAAATTGAAGATCCAAACTTGAGCTCATACAATTTCAGCCACCTCACATTCGACAAAGGGGCCAAAAAATGCTCATTGGAGGAAAGATATCGTCTTCAGAAAACGGTGCTGGCAAAACTGAATCACCATATGTAGAAGAACAAAATTAAACCCCTACCTTTCACCCTGAGCAAAAATCAACTCCAAGTGGATCAAAGATCTCGACGTGAAACCTGAAACTCTGAAGGTGATAGAAGAAAAAGTTGGTAGCAATCTACAAGACGTAGGAGTAGGAAAAGACTTTCTAAAACAGCAGCCGCACAGGAAATAAGGTCAACAGCTGACAAGTGGGACCTCAACAAACTCGAAAGCTTCTGTACATCTAAATAAACAATCAAGGAAATGAAGAGAAAACCCACAGGGTGGGAGGAAGCCTTCACCAGTGATACATCTGACAGATCATTAGCATCCAGAATATATAAACTACTCAAAAAACAAAGAAGTAAAACAAAGGACTCACTCAAAAGATGGAGTAAAGAGCTGAACAGAGACTTCACCAATGAGGAAGTAAATATGACTGAGAAACATCTTAAAAAGTGTTCCACTGGGGCTGGAGAGATTGCCTAGTGGTTAAGAGCACCGACCGCTCTTGCAGAGGACCAGGGTTCAATCCCCCAGCACCCACGTGGCAGCCAAGAACAGTCTGGAACTCCAATTCCAGGAGAACTCCAGTTCCAGGGGAATCCAACACCCCCTTCTGACTTCCACGGCATTGCATGACACAGGTGCACAAACCTGCATGCAGACAGTACATTGATACACATACAGAAATAAATAAAATTTAAAAAGTGTTCCACATCATTAATATTTAAGGAAATGCAAATTAAAACCACTCTAAGATATCATCTCACTCCAATAAGACTGGCTAACATCAAGAAAACAAAAGACACCAAATGCTGGAAATGTTATGGGGAAAGGGGAACACTCATCCATTGCTGGTGGGAATGTAAACTTACACAACCACTGTGGAAAGCAGTGTGGAGAACACTTAAAAGACTCGAAATAAGCCTACCACCTGACCCAGCCACAAGACTCATCCTACTGCAAAGATACATGCACATCTATGTTTATTGCAGCTCTCTTTACAATAGCCAACAGCTGGAACCAACCCAAACGCCCCTCAACTGAGGAGTGGATAAAAAAATGTGGTATATCTACACAATGGAGTTCTATGCAGCAGTAAAGAAAGATAACATCATGAACGTTGCAGGTAAATGGATGCTAAGTGAAGTGACACAGTCCCAAGAAACCAAATGGAGAAAGGCTTCCCTCATTTGTGTTTGCTAGTAACAAATCCCCCAATTGAAAGACAAGCTGAGCAATGTTATTGTTATAATTCTTTCTATCTGAAAGCAACTGTGACCTGGAACTCACTCTGTAGACCAGGCTGGCCTTAAACTCACAAAGATCCACCTGCCTCTGCCTCCCAAGTGCTAGGATTAAAGGCATGTGCTACCATGCCCCGCTTAATGTGAATCTCTTAATGAGCCCTAGAATTAAGTTACCACTTACTTTCAGACATGGTAATTAATGTATACAGGTGGAATGTATATATTCATATTTTAGAGGAATATAAAATTAAAGGGAAAAAAATGTGAACTCCTAAACATATATTAGAGTTAACATACAGTTTATTCCTGGAGGACATAATTCTGGTACATATATGATGTTTATATAGGCATATTTTGGAGCAATACAATTGCGAGGGAACCACAACAACATAAGGACTGGGTCACAAAGAACGGACTGATATAGTTAAATTCTACCCCAAACAATAAAACTTTGCAGAGGAAAACTTTAAAAAGACTGAGAAAGATACAGGACATGTATGGCAGAAGGCATGATTTGGGGTGGGGTGGGGAGAAGGGAAAGGGGAATATGTCTAAATTGAACTGAAAAATTACGTATGAAATACACGAAAGTCCAATAAAAGTATTATATTAATAAAAAATCATTAGTAAAGCTTTGCGCAGTGACAGTATCGTAGCCAATGAGGTTTATCTGAGGCGCGATTACTGCTAATTGAAAACTTTTCCCTATACCCTGCCATGACATCTTGAAATATAGTCGGCATTGCAATTTTTGACAATCTCCATGGAGGAAAAAAATCATTAGTAAAATAAAAATGAAAATATTACATAAAACCTTATAAATGTGTGCATGCACATGTACACACAGATTGCAACAGGCTTCAAGTAACTCTGGCTATCTCAAATATTGATTCTGTTCTCCTTGCCAGCTTTCATTGAATTCTTATCTAAAGGAAATGGGAAATCACTGACACTAGCTGAAATCATGCCCTGTTATCTCATCATTGGACTCTTCACAAAAAGAATTTAGAAAGAATCATCTTGAAATCTACATGGAGTTATAGAAGAACCAACTCACCTCATCTAACTCATACCTCTTATGACTTCGTGTGTTTCAATCAAATATAAGATATTCTAAAATTAGTGTTGCTTGTTTCAATTTCCTTTAAGCTTTCAGTCATAGGAAAAACAAGACATTAAAAAGAGCAAGATAAGCTGGGCGTGGTAGCACATGCCTTTAATCCCAGCACTCGGGAGCCAGAGGCAGGCAGATCTCTGTGAGTTCAAGGCCAGCCTGGTCTACAGAGTGAGCTCACGCCAACTGGGACTACAGGGAGACCCTGTCTCAAAAAAAAAAAAAAAAAGAGCAAGATGAACACTATTTTAAATAAAGACTTCCAAATTGCTGAAGAAAATTGTTTCTATAAGACAAATTTGGATTTCAAAATACAGGGTCAAATGATCCATGTGAGCTTTACTAAGAGGCTCATTTTCAAGGTGTTTAAATGGCTGTCTTTTGGACATGACATGGCTGTCACACTCATGAACTCACAGCAACTGGGGTTAACCGAGCAAGATCTGCACAAGAAAAAAGAAAGCTAAAGTTCCAGCTAAAGTTCCAGCGTAGACAAGAGGATCTCAAGAGGCCCTAGTCCTAAATGAGGGGCTATTGGCAGTTCACAAATTCAGGGGAAGACAGAATCATCTTTTGAGAGTGGGGCCACGAGTGGTCACACATCTGTACACACACTGGATTTAGGGGATTGTTTTCTAAAATGAAGAGAAGGATATGAAATTGGGGGGTGGTAGACATGGCAGGGAAGATCCAGAAGACGTTGAAGAAAGGAAATGGGGGTTAGATCCGATCATATTTCATTGTATAGATGCATGAATATCTCAAAGAATAAAAGAAAAATGTCTTGACTTGAAAGGGAATATAGATAAACTACTCTAACAAACTCAGAAATACTGAGATGATGAAACTCCACAACTGCTAAATGAAAATAGGTGATAAATTTAAGGCTACAAATATTTTTTATTAAAATTCTTTTGGTTCCCTCCAATCTGTACCACTTCAACTTATGCATATATACACACACGCACACACACACACACACACACACACACACACACATATATATATATATATATATGTCACACCTATACTAAAATTGTATCATTTATACACAAACTGTCATTTCCTTATAATTTTTCAGGATTCACGTTTTTCCTTTTTAAATTTATATTACTCTAAAATATACCTATGTATACTCCACCCATATACCAAGATTCCAAAGTCTGAAAATAAGTTGGTGGGCTAATAGCAGAGGAACAGGAACAGGGAACCAATTGAAACAGTAAAGTTCCCCCAAGGACAGTAATCCTCTGCTTTGAAAAATCTTTGAGTATATACCCAGGAGTGGTATGATTGGGTCAGGTGGTTGGCTCATTTTGAGTCAAAGGTTCTCCACACTGTTTTCCATAGTGGTTGTATGAGTTAACATTCCCACCAGAAGTGGATGAGTGTTCCCCTTTCCCCACAACCTCTCCAGCATGGAGCTCAAAGTCATTGGCTAAGTGAAGTAACACAGTTCCAGAAAAACAAACGGCAAATGATTTCCCTCATTTGTGGATGCTAACACCAAATCCCCAGAGATGACAGGCAAGATGAACAACATTACTGTTATATTTCTGTTTATCTGAAAGCAGCTATGTTGTTATAATGTAAATCTCTCAAGGGGCTCTAGAATCCACCCACCACTTATTGTCAGACTCTGTAATTATTGTATATGGGTGGAGAGTATGTATCCATATTTTAGAGTAATATAAAATTAATGGAGGAAAATGTGAATTTTTAAGCATTAAAAAAAGACAGAGAAAGATGCAGGAGAGTTATGGCAGAATGCATGATCTAGGGGTGGGGTGGGGGGGAAAGGAAAAGGGAATATGCTTAAACTGAATTGAAAAATGATGTCTGAAATACACAAAACATCAATAAAAGCACACACACAAAAAAACATCTGAAAAGAATCAGGAAAAGATACAAGGCAGGGATGGCAGGGTGCATGAACTTGGGTGGGGTGGGGGGCATTCAAAACAAGATGAGTCTAGATTGGACTGAGAAACTATGTATGAAGCGCACATAACTTCAATAAAAATGTAAAAAATATAAAATAAAAAATAATATAAAATAAAAGAGGCCTAGAATAACATAAAAAAATAATAAAACAACATTCCTTTTAACACCAGATATGGTAGCACATGCTTTTGATCCCAGTACTTGGGAGGAAGAAGCAGGCTCAAGAATTCTAAAGTTGCAGTGTTAAATTTAAATTAATTTATCTCTTATTCGTTATATGAAGCCTCATTTTCTTTATTTCTAAGTACCTGTGTTATTAAAAATCTGTTGTTTTAAGTATTTTATATCATCCCAAATATTGTAGTAAAAAGAAACATTCAGTTAACTCTTTTTTATAATGCTTTTATTGATGTTTTATGTATTTCAGACATCACTTCTCAGTTCAGTTTAGACATATTCCCTTTTCCCTTCCCCCTACCCCACCCCAGATCATGCATTCTGCCATAACTGTCCTGCATCTTTCTCTCAGTCTTTTTTTATATTTAGGAATTCACATTTTCCTCCTTTAATTTTTATACTGCTCTAAAATATGAATACACACTTTCAACTCTAAAATATGAATACACACTTTCAACTCGTATACAGTAACTGCAGAGTCTGAAAGTAAGTGGTGAATCGATTCTAGAGCCCATTAAGAGATTTATATTATAACAACATAGTTGCTTTCAGATAAACAGAAATATAACAATAATATTGTTCAGCTTGCCTTTCATCTGGAGATTTGGTGTTAGCATCCACAAATGAGGGAGACCATTCCCAGCTTGTTTTTCTGGGACTGTGTTACTTCACTTAGCATAATGCCTTTGAGTTCCATCCTGCAAAGTTCATGATATCATTTTTCTTTACCACTGAGTAGTACTCCATTGTGTAGATGTACCACATTTTTGTCATCCACTCATCAGTTGAAGGGCATTTGGGTTGGTTCCAGCTCTTCCAGCTATTGTGAAGAGAGCTGTAATAAACATGGATGTTCATGTATCTTTGCAGTAGGATGAGTCTTGTGGATATATACCCAGGAGTGGTATGACTGGGTCAGGTGGTAGGCTCATTTTGAATCTTTTAAGGGTTCTCCACACTGCTTTCCATAATGGTTGCACAAGTTTACATTCCCACCAGCAGTGGATGAAAGTTCCCCTTTCCCACAACCTCTCCAGCATTTGGTGTCTTTTGTGTTCTTGATCTTAGCCAGTTGTATCTGAGTGAGATGATATTTGAGAGTGGTTTTAATTTGCATCACCTTAATTATTAATGATGTTGAACACTTTTTAAGATGTTTCTCAGCCATCTTTACTTCCTCACTGGTGAAGTCTCTGTTCAGCTCTTTACTCCATCTTTTGAGTAGGTCATTTGTTTTCTTCTTTGTTTTTTGAGTAGTCTATATATTCTTGACGTTAATGCTCTGTCAGATGAATCACTGGTGAAGATTTCCTCCCACTCTGTGGGTTTTCTCTTCACTTCCTTGATTGTTTCTTTTGCTGTACAGAAGCTTTTGAGTTTGATGAGCTCCCATTTGTGGACTGTTGACCTTATTTCCTGTGCAACTGCTGTCTGATTTAGAAAGTCTTTTCCTACACCTATGTTTGTAGGTTGTTATCAACTTTTTCTTCTATCACCTTCAGAGTTTAAGTTAACTCTTGACACAATTTATCTATTATCATCAAATATGTCCAAAAAATGTGCTTACTAGGCAGTATTGAACATTCCTTCCTTTTACTTAAGGTATCACTGAATATGAATTCTTGGCTTTCTGTATTATTTGGGGAAATGAAAGACAATGAAGAGAAAATCAGTAAAGTTCTTGACTGTTTCCTTCTTTGCAGAGCCACTGGGGTAAGAGGATGGGATCGGCATTTTGACCAAAGTTGTTGCCATTTAAAGCATTGGTGGGACATTCCATTATATTTGCTCATTCTGGTATTCATTTATACTCTTCTTTCTGTTTCTCTTTCCTCATCCTTTGTCTTATTTCCTCCTGCTTCTGGGAGAAGTATTCATTTCCTCCTCTTTGTTCTCTCTATTTTTTCCTCTTCAATTTTTTTATGTAAAAGTTGCTTAAAGATCCACATGTTAAAAATACTGCACTAACACTTTCCCAGAAGATTTCACTTCCTCCTTTAAAAAAAATACTGTCACTTTTCTTGAATGATAGCAGACTTGCAAGGGTCAATTTGCTTTATCCTTGTACATGATTTCAAAATTAAGATACATGACTAATCTCTGGGTTTAATTTTCTAATCATAAATTACATAGAATTGCTGATCAAAGAGTGGATTTAATTTTTCATTTACTAGACTTTGATAGGCTTTTTAAAAAGCAAGATACCAATAACTTTATTAGGACATAACTTCAAAACTGTCCATGGGTGTTACTTGTATATCAAAACAAGACTGATTCGTTATCACATAAAATACACAAACTACACAGAAGGAACATTTCCTATATATATTTATTTAACCATAATCTAAGGGAGTCCTTGTTTGTAGCACATTAAAATTGAAACTATCCAGGGAACCTCAGAGTAACAATAGAAAGAATGGGACTCTTCCTCTAAAGATAATTTTCTCCAACCAGGAAATTAAATATTTCTTCTGGCAGCAAGTAAAGTACACAGAGCAGTGTAGGCTTACACGTGTACCTCCTCAAAGCTAATCACAAACTGGGGTTAACCAAGGTTCAGACCAAAGGGCAGGCAACCTCACTCCCACAAATTATTTGAGCATTAGAAGCATTAGCTAGAAGATTATGGCTCTCCTAGGAAGGTCTTGTGAATATATTAGATGATCATTCTCCCAGGAAGGTTTTGTGAATGCATTAAATGCAGCAAACCAATGTTAATACTTTTATTACATGAGGATGGGACAGAACAAGTATGTCCTTTTTGAAGATTTTATTTTTAAAATGTACTTACATGGGAAGGTAGTATGAATGTGAGTGGAGGTCAGAAGAGGGACTTGGATTTCCTGGAGCTGGAGTTATAGGTAGTTGTGAGAGGCCCAATGTAAGTGCTGGGAACAGAGCTCAGGTCCTCTGCAAGAACAGTACCCACACTTAACTGCTAAGTCATCTCTCAATCCCACAAAACAAATGTGTCTTAAAATAGACTAGACTGAGAAATTAAGTGAATGACTTTAGTATTCATCACTAGTTGTAATGTCCATTTCCAACTGTTGGCCTCAGTTTCTCCTACTGTAAAAATGAAGAGAAATACTACTACATGGTTTAAAAGATTGCTGTGTGGACAGGATGAAATAATACATGTGAGAATGTGCTACATATTTCTACTAGTATACAAATATCTATAAGTAAAGGGAGACATAAATTTAACAGCCACATGAGCATTTGGCCTCTGGAAAAGAACATATTACAGAAAATGCCTCCCATTTCTTTGCTGTGGAATCCAGTGCCACTGAGCTAGGTGAGGTTAGGTGGAGAGGAAGCAAGGTGCAACTATCAGTAGACAGCTAGTGTTTGAACCAAGAGATTTGTTAACTAGCTTTTATTACTGAAATAAGGAAGTAGTCTGTTTTCAAACAGAGTGTAGGTCAAGAGTTAAGTCAACATTACATGCTCATATCCCCTTTCAAATCCAGAGATTACATACTTTTTGTTTGGATTTTGAAATGAAAAGCAGACATTTTAAGGAGAAACCAGAGACCAGGAAGTTAAATTCCTAGAACTTCCTTTTAAGGCATTTACCACCTTAGGGTAGCGTTTGTGGCAAAACTGAGAATGGAGGGAACTAGATGGAGAATCAGGAAACCTCAGAGGGAAGTTCTGTTAATGGAAATTGATGAAGAAGAATCATTAGGGCTGCTTTTGTGGACATAGGGAGGAGAGGCTGAGACTAAACACAAGAGGCCAGGTTATTATTAGTAACACATCTGCCATACACCAGCCTGTAGAATGTTATTTACTTAGCTTCATAATAAGTGGTGATACATCAGTAGTAATTCATCTTATAGATTTTAATAACTAAACATCAAAAAATATTATTGCATCTCAATTAATTCACAGATATATATTAAATGCTTAGGATAAGCTAGAATGTATCCAAGTATTTGGAATGCATCAATTAACAAAACAAAGATCCTGGGCCTTAAAACTTACAGTCTAGGTAAGAAAAGGACAATAAATAAGTACGCTATATTGCTATGATTTGGATGTGAACTGTGCCTCACAGGAGCATGAGTTCTTCACTTAGCCTCCAGAGGGCAGTGATGGAGGATGTGCGTCCTTCAGGAGGCTGAGCCTAGCTGGAGTTGACTTGGAGGTTTATAGGCCAATGTCATTTCCTGTTTCCCCTCTGCTTATTGTTCCCCTAAGATGGGAGGAGGTAAGGAATTCCAGCAGCACACTCTTGCAGCCACATGCATTCCCTACCACCGACTGTGTCTCCTCAAACCCAGGCCAGCTGGCGCTACAGGGAGAAACTGTCTCAAAAAGACCAAAAGAAAAAAAGAAAGAAAGAAAAATCATTGTGATGGAAAAAGAACGTAAAGAAAGATTGAGTAACTATAGAGAGTATATGATAGAGAGGAGAAAGCAATGTTTTTTCAAAACCAATTTTCATTGAAGCTTTGTGCATTTCAAACAAAATTTCAAATCAAATCTAGACCCGTGCCCCACTCTCTGCCACCCCACCCCATCAGAGCTCATGCATTCTACCAAACATGTTTTTCATCTTTTTCTCAGTCTCTCTCAAAATTCTCAATGCAGAAGTTTACTGTTTCAAGCAGAAGTTCACCATTTCAGTCAGTTCTTTAACCCAGTCTTTGTTGTTTGTTGTTGTTATTGTTATTCCTTTCAATATGCATCACTCCAAAATATGCATATATTCATGCCACATGTATCATAGGCTTTAGCATCTTCAGCTTATGATTTTTTTTTCTTTATTAGGCTGAAAGATGTCATGTTTGAAGTCTCCTCCTTGGCAAGCCCAAACCACCATCAGTTCTGCCCTTGTGCTACACACTAGGGTCCTCCCTTCCTATGGTCAACAAATGAGGTCCAGTAAGCACCACATCCTGTCTTGATCCTCCTGCACTGGTCTCCATGATACAGCCTGGGTAGTCCAACAATGACAGTCTATACTCTGAAGAAGCTGAAACCCCAGTAGTCTCAGCAGTCCCCACCTGACACTGAAGGTTTGGAAGATTCTTAGAGAGACATGAGTCTTCAGTCCACATCGGAAGGTTGAGAAGGTGTGTCTCATGTCTTTGAAGGATGGCAAAAGCAGTAGCAGCCACAGGGTAGCTGCATTTGCCAGTAAGACAGGGAAAACAACTGTGCTCTTTATTTTTTTTCACTTTTTGTATTTTTACTAAGATCTCAAGTTTCATACCTGAAGTACAATTTCTCATACCTTACTATTTATTTATTTATTTATTTATTTATTTATTTATTTATGGTTATACTTTCCTTTTGGATGTTTAAGTCCACACAGCCCAGATTAACCAAGGTTTTAGTTTTCTCAAGGTCAGTTGAGGATCTGGTTCTTAAGGGTCACTCAGTTGTTTTTTTCTTTTTTAGGCAGGGGGTGGGGAGCCCCTGGCTCCTTTTGGCTTTTCATTTACCAGTTCCATCCACTCGAGGACAAAGTCAGTTCTTGCTAGACCAGGTGTCCCTTTTTGAAGCATAAGCAGACTTTCCTCTTTATGAACTGGACAGTGGCTGAAGTTGCAATAGTGGCTCTCCGAGATCTCCCTGCACAGGAAAACTGGTGACTCCCATTTGCAGGACATTTCAAGAGATGTCCCCATGCATGGGACTTAGTTGATCTCTGAGGCCAAATTGGTATGCCACCCCCCATCAAGTTCACACCTATCATTTGTGGTAGGGTCCATTGAGCTCACTCCTAGTGCCAGCTCATCTCCTGAGCTCTAGTCACCCTACCCAGAGTCTTTTTTTTTTTTTCTAAAGAAGGCCAGGTCTTCCTTATCCAACCACCATCTGCTACCAATATTTCCTCAATCAAGTTTAGGCTCTGCTACCCATTTCTGCAGGTCTGTGCTGTTTTTTTTTTGTCCAGTTGAGCCTACATGGGTCTCATGCATGCTGATACCAGCTGTAGATTCATATGAAGAGGGTCCCAAGAGCTTGTAGGATTCATTTCCATTTGGTCTTGAATCAATCATCTTCTTCGCTTTTACAATCTTTCCACCCCACTCTTCCATGTGATGACCTGAGTCCTGGGTGGGTGAAGCTGAATATAGGTAATCTGTCCATGGAACCACACTCTGTAGACTCCTAATCATCATAGTTTGGCTATTCAGGCCCTTTTGATTTCCTGGTCTCCTGTTGCATGGAGGGGGCATCTTCCTTTTTTTTTACTTCTTTTGTTTTTTGACTCTATGGTTTATTATACTCTAATTTATTTATTTATTTATTTTTGGTCTTTTTGAGACAGGGTCTCTCTGTAGCTCTGGCTGTCCTGGAACTCACTCTGTAGACCAGGCTGGCCTCAAACTCACAGAGATCCGCGTGCCTCTGCCTCCCAAGTGCTAGGATTAAAGGCATGCACCACCGCACCTGGCATTTATTTATTTCTGTGTGTGTATCAATGTACTATCTGCATGCAAGTTTGTGCACCCGTGTCGTGCAATGCCGTGGAGGTCAGAAGAGGGTCTCGGATTCCCCTGGAACTGGAGTTTTCCTGGAACTGGAGTTTCAGGTGGTTCTTGGCCACCATGTGGGTGCTGGGGATTGAACCCAGGTCCTCTATAAGAGCAGTCGGCGCTCTTAACCGCTAGGCCGTCTCTCCAGCCCAGAGGGGCTTCCTTAACAAGAGTTGTGTCCTTGCTCTATGATGTTTGGGGCTTATGTAGATGTGTTGCCTAGGCATGAGCAATTCACAGAACATGTCTGTGTGTGTCCAGTTGTGGGACTCAGTACTATTCTCATTTGGTACAAAAGAAGCTTCTTTTCTGAGTGATGTCTGTAAAAATAAGGATACTTCTTTTGCAGTTTGTATTAGTCACTTTTCTGTTGCTGTGATAAAACCACCATGACCAAGGGAACTTATAAAAGGAAGAGTTTATTTGGGCTTACGATTGATGATCCTAGGGAATTAGAGTCCATTGTGGCAGGAGGCATGGCAGCTGGAACTGAAGCAGAAAGCCAAGGTTCACATCTTGCAATGAGCACAAGAAGTCAAGAGAGAGACTGGAGAC
Source organism: Rhizomys pruinosus (assembly GCA_009823505.1). Taxonomy (NCBI): domain Eukaryota; kingdom Metazoa; phylum Chordata; class Mammalia; order Rodentia; family Spalacidae; genus Rhizomys; species Rhizomys pruinosus. The sequence goes on along the minus strand of VZQC01000856.1, from coordinate 360,268 downwards.
TGCAAGGCTTGTTAAACTCACTAAGCCCACCCCCAATGACATACTTCCTCCAGCATGACCACACCTTCTAAGAACTTCCAGAACAGTGCCACCAACTGGGGACAAAATACCTGAATACTTAAAGCCTATGGGGGACACTCTCATTCAAACCACCACACAGTTAGTAAAATGTTACTTTAGCCTAGGGATGAGTCAACCTTTTGGAATTGTCTAAGATCTATGACCTCTTCAGTTGTGTGCATCTGGTTATGTTAATACCATACATGAGTCTCCTCCCACTGAGTGGGCTTTAGGTCCAATTGGTTAGCCATTGATGTACCCCAAAATAGAACTGCTGCTATTGCACCAATATCATATGCTCTGCTGGTCATTGACATGGATATTTCGTCTTGAAGCAGATATTAGACCATCTATTGATGTTCTCCCTTTGTGGTTTGCATAGTGCTCTCCACAGTTATGAGACCTCGCCTTCAGGGGTGGTGAGATCCAGCTCCATTGCTCAAATCTGGTGTCTGAAGTATGTCCTTCTTCAGGAATAAGGTCTTACCCTCAGGTTCTAGGAGGCAATCAGGGCTGTGGCAATAGCCTGTGTAATTTGGGGAATCTCTTGGACTACCCTGCCAACAACTCAAAAGAAGGTTTCTCCTCTCTGGTACTCTTTCTTGATCTGCAGCCTTCATCTTTGCATATGGATTCATATAGTGGTATTATATGAAAATAGGAATATTTATATGTAAATACAGTAGTTCTCCATATCTCAAAGTCCTTACCAGACATTTTTCTATTGTTTTTGTTTCAATTCATGCTGCTATCTTAGTTCCTTAATGCCACAAAGATTCCATAATTGGTTTACAGTAATATAAAAATCATAACCAAGAACCACTTTGTATTAGTGAAGAGGCAAATGGCCTCAGGAAATATACTCTGAAGCATCATTTACAGATTTTTTTTAGACATGTCTCAATCTGGTCATGTTGATAACCATGATTAACCATCATACACTTCCACTTCCTTGCATCTTTAAATAATATCCATGAATCTCTCATATACAAGAGAGTGTAGATTTGCTTATTTCCTAAATTCTAATACTCTCCACATTCTGGAAATGCAAACAACTGGAATGAAGTATCCTTGTTTCCAAAACTGAGCAGCTTTTCTTTTAATCATGTTCATGGTAAAAATTCAAGGTAAGCCCCGGCAAATCATTTTCAAAAGCTTTTAAGCTAGTAACTTCCCCATGAAACACTTCGAAGTTACATGATCATTCTTTTGTTTATTTTTTCTCCATTGTTAAGATTTTTATTCTTCAAGTCAGTGTTTATCCTACATCATTATCTTTTTGTAAATGTATGCCATTATCATCATTACACTCAGTTGTCCACTTGATACACTGGGGAAAAGGGAACATCAATTGAGGAGTTGTTTGCATCATATTATCTTGTGGACATGTCTGTGAGACACTGGCTGCTAATTGATGTAGGAAGGCCCAGTCCACTGTGGGAAGTTCCATCTTTAGACAAATGGGCCTGGGCTATATAAGAAAGGAAGCTGGGGGGAGGGAGGAGAGATTGCTCAGTGGTTAAGAGCACTGACTACTCTGCTCTTGCAGAGTACCCAAGTTCAATTCCCAGAAACAGCATAGTGACTAACAACCATCTGTAACTACAATTCTAAGGGATCCTATGCTTTCTTCTGACATCTGAGGGTATTGCACAACACAAGTATACTTATACACATGCAGGCAATACACTTGTACACATAAAATAAAAATAATAAATGAAATATTATTTTGAAAGCAAGGTCGCTGAGCAAGCTAGATGCACGCCAGCAAGCAGCATTCCTCTATGGTTTCTGCGTCAGTTCCTCCTTTCTGGGTCCTGCCAAATCTCCTGCCCTACTTTCCCTTGATAAAGTAAATCCTTTCCTCCCAAGGTACTTTTGGTTGTGGTGTTTATCATTGCAACAGAAAGCAAACTAGAGCAGTCATGCTGGTTTTGTAGCCCCCTTAACTCTAAAAATTTACTAATATGTATAATTATTTTCTGCTACATAATGTGTGTGAGGTGAGATAAAGTTGCATTACAATTCTGAAATAAATACCAGGGTATTGAGGCCCAATCTCTGTAGCAAACACTATTTGTAAGCAAAATCTGCTCAAAATGCTCTGGTTTCCTTTTATTATCATGAAATGCACTAAGATAACTTTAATAGACATTAAACACAAAGATATTCCCTATATGGCAAAAAAGTCCTTGTAATGTTCAGAGGTTAATAGAGAACAATAAATATTTCTTTCCATTATCTAGAGAAATGATATTTATTGATTCGAATATATTGGTTGCATTCTTATGGTGCCAGTTTCCTACTGGCCTCTGTACAAGTGATGGTTGTAGTCAAAAATCAGTGGTCACATAATAAGAATGGATTATGTGATAAAGGAATTGTATTTCTTGCTCATTTTCATTCTACCATTGAGACTGCTATCATTAAACACACTAATCTTTTTCTCTTTACACAGAAACATAAACATTCAGGCACACACAAATCAGCACAGAAAAAAATCATATGAAAATCTAAAATTCAGACGATCTGTTTTTGTATTCTGAAAGAAGAGGTTGGTTTTGAATACTACTTTATCTTTAGTTGCTATTAAGGAGGAAGGTCATTTGTAGAATCCATAAAATATTCATAAAATTCTCAATTGTTAAGAGATGATAACATTTCCCACAATTTACAAACATTGACATTCAAAGCAAGGAAATACACCATGCACATGCTGAAATGTAAAATCATGTAACTGAATCCACCTGGTTATTAGAAGTGTGCTTTAAAGGTCTGGAGAGATGCCTCAGCAGTTAACATTACTGGCTGTTTTTGCAGAAAACCCGGGTTCAAATACTGGCACCCACATGGCAGCTAAAAACCATCCATAACCCTTCTTCTTTTCTCCTCCAGCACTGCATGTCTTGAGTGCACTTACATATATGCCATATATGTTGTTGTTCTTTCAATATGCATCCCTCTAGAAAAGAAATATTTTCAACTGGGTTATTGACGCTAGCATCCACAGATGAGGGATACCATTCATTGTTTGTTTTTCTGGGACTGTGTTACTTCACTTAACATAATATCTTCTAGCTCCATCCATTTACCTGCAAAGTTCATGATGTTGTCTTTCTTTACTGCCTCATAGAACTCCATTGTGTAGATGTACCACATTTTCTCTATCCACTTGTCAGTTGAGGAGCATTTGGGTTGGTTCCAGCTTTTTGCTATTGTGAACAGAGCTGCAATAAACATAGCTGTGCATGTATTTCTGCAGTAATATGAGTCTTGTGGGTATATACCCAGGAGTGGTATGACTGGATCAAATGGCAAGCTCATTTTGAGTCTTCCAAGTGTTCTCCACACTGCTTTCCATAGTGGCTGTACAAGTTTACATCCCCACCAGCAATGGATGAGTGTTCCCCTTTCCCCACAACCTCTCCAGCACTTAATATCATTTGTTTTCTTGATCCTGGCCAGTCCTATTGGAGTGAGATATCTTAAAGTGGTCTTAATTTGCATTTCCCTAATTATTAGTGATGTTGAACAGTTTTTAAGATGTTTCTCAGTCAACTCAAATTGCTCCTCTGTGAAGTCTCTATTCAGTTCTTTGCTCCATCTTTTGAGTGATTCATTTGTTTTCTTTCTTCTTTGTTTTTTGAGTAGTTTGTATACTCTGGAGATCAATGCTTTGTATCTGCAGTGAAGGTTTCTTCCCACTGTGTGAGTTTTCTCTTCACTTCCTTAATTATTTCTTTTGATGGACAGAAGCTTTTGAGTTTAATGAGGTCCCATTTGACAATTGCCAATCTTATTTCTTGTGCAGCTGCTGTCTGATTTAGGAAGTCTTTTCCTATGCCTATGTCTTGTAATCTGCTGCCAAGTTTTTCTTTTATTGCCTCCAGAGTTTTGGGTTTCATGTTGAGGTATTTGATCCATCTGGAATTGACTTTTGTACAGGGCAAGAGGTAGGGGTTTAATTTCATTCTTCTACAGATGGTGATCCAGTTTTGCCAACACCACTTGCTGAAGATGCTGTCTTTCCTCCATTGTATCTTCTTTCCTCCCTTGTCAAATATGAGGTGCTGAAATTGTATGTGCTCAGGTTTGGATCTTCAGTTTTGTTCCATTGGTCAACTGGTCTGTTTTTTGTGCCAGTACTAAGCTGTTTTTATGATTATAGCCCTGTAGTATAGTTTGAAGTCTGGTATAGAGATCCCCCCCTGTATTGCTCTTTTCACTAAGGGTTGCTTTGGCTATTTGGGGTCTTTTGTTTTTCCAAATGAAATTAAGGATATTTTTTCCAAGCCTGTGAAAAAAACTCTTGGGGATTTTGATTGGGATTGCATTAAATCTGTACAAGAGTTTGGGTAGAACGGATATTTTTACTATATTTATTTTCCCAATCCATGAGCATGGGAGGTTTTTCTATCTTTGGATGTCTTCCACAATTTCCTTCTTCAGGAATTTAAAACTTTTTTGTAGAGATCCTTGGTGTCTTTGGTTAGGTTTGTTCCTAAGTATTTTATTGTTTTTGAGGCTATTGTGAGTGGGAAGGTCTCCTTGTATTCCTTCTTCAGTTGCTTGTTGCTGGTGTAAAGAAAGGCTACTGATTTTTCTAGGTTTATTTTGTATCCTGCCACTTTACTGAAGCTCTTTATCATTTCTAAGAGTTTTCTGGTGGAGTTCTTAGCATCCCTTAAGTAAACGATCATGTCATCAGCAAAAAGGGATAGCTTGACTTCCTCTTTTTCCAATTAGAACTCCTTTAATTTCCTTGTCTTGCCTTATTGCCCTAGCAAGGGTTTCAAGCACTATATTGAAAAGGAGTGGTGACGGGGGGCAGCCTTGCCGAGTTCCTACCTTTAAGGGGAATGCTTCTGTCGTTTCCCCATTTAGGAAGATATTGGTTGTGGGTTTCCTGTATATGGCTTTGATTACATTGAGGAATGATCCCTCCAATCCAATTCTTTCTAGGACTTTAAGCATGAAGGGATGTTGGATTTTGTCAAAGGCTTTTTCAGCATCAATTGAGATGATCCTATGGTTTTTGTCATTCAGTCCATTTATATGTTTAATGATATTTATTGATTTTCGTATGTTGAACCATCCCTGCATTTCTGGTATGAATCCAACTTGGACATGGTGAATGATATTCTTGATGTGGGTCTGTATGCAATTTGCAAATATTTTATTTAGAATTTTGCATCTGTGTTCATTAAGGAAATGGGTCTATAGTTCTCCTTTTTGGTTGTATCTTTGCCTGGTTTTGGTAATAGCGTGATGCTGGCTTCATAGAAGGAATCTGGAAGAACTCCTTCTGTTTGTATCCTTCTAAACAACTTGAGTAGTAATGGTTGTAAGTCTTTTTGAAATATTTTACAGAATTCTGCCATGAAATCATCTGGGCCTGGGCATTTTTTGGTTGGGAGGCTTCTTATTACATCTTCAGTTTCTTCATATATTATTGGACTATTTAAGCTGCCAGTCTCTTCTTGGTTGAGCTTTGGTGATTCCCAGGATTTCAGATATTCATCCATTTCTTATAGATTTTCAAAATTAGTAGAATATAGGTTTTTGAAGCATTCCTGTATGATTTTCTGGATCTTTTCATTATCTGTTGTGATATTTCCCCTTTCATCACAGATTCTATTGATTTGGAGTTGTTCCTTCTTTCTTTTGGTTAACTGGGCTAGAGATCTGTCTATCTTGTTTATTCTTCCAAAGAACCAACTTTTGGATTCATTGATTTTTTTTGTATCGTTTTCTTTGTTTCTATTTCATTGATCTCTGCTTTGCTTTTTGTTATTTCTTCTTGTCCACTGCATTTAGGGCTCATCTGTTGTTGTCTCTCAAGTATTCTTAGCTGCAGTATTAGATCATTCACTTGTGCACTTTCTGTTGTTTTTTTTTTTTTTAATGTAGGCACTTAGAGCTATAAACTTCCCTCTTAGGACTGTTTTTAAAGTGTCCCATAGATTTTGTTGTGTTGTATTATCATTCTCATTCAGCTCCAGGAATGTTTTTATTTATTTCTTTATTTCTTCCTTGACCCATTCGTTATTCAGGAGAGTGTTGTTTAGTCTCCATGTGTTCTTATAGGTTGTAGGGTTTATCCTGGTGTTGATAATGAGTTTTATTGCACTGTGGTCTGATAGAATGCATGAGATTATTTCTATCTTTTTGTATTTGTTTGAGTTTTTCCCTGTGCCCAGTATATGGTCTATTTTGGAGAATGTTCCATGAGGTGCTAAGTAGAAAGTGTATTCTCTGGAGTTTGGGTGAAATATTTGATAGATGTCTGTGAGGTCCATTTGATGTACTGTGTCATTTAGTTCAGATGTCTCTCTGTTTATCCTTTGTCCTGTTGATCTGTCTAAAGGACTTAGTGGGGTATTAAGTCCGCCTACTATTAGTGTGCTCGGGTTTTTTTTTAATTGTTGCCTTGAGGTCCTGAAGAATTGTCTTTATAAAGTTTGGTGTGCCGGAGTTTGGTGCATATATATTCATGATGTGAATCTTCATCATCAATTGTTCCTTTAATAAAGATGTAATGCCCTCTTTGTCTCTTTTGATTTCTTGCTTGAAGTTTATTTATTTATTATCATTTTTTCTATTTTATTTAATATTTATTTATTATTGATTTGTATTTTATTATTTTTAGTTATTTTAAATTTTTTATTTATTTTTAGTTATATTTTGTCTGAAAATTAGAATACACACCTGCCTTCTCTTTTGGTACCTTTTTGCTTGGAATATTTTCTTCCATCCCTTCACCTTAAATTGGTGCCTATCCTTGAAATTGAGATGGGTTTCATGTAGACAGCATATAGATGGATTTTGTTTCCTAATCCATTCTCCCAGTCTATGTCTTTTGATTGGGGAGTTTAGTCCATTAATATTTAGGGTTATAATTGAAAGATGGATGTTGCTTCCTTTCACCTTATTATCCATTTGGACTTTTGGTCTCTGATTCTACTCCTACGGTTATGTTTTTATTAGTTTCTTTTCCTAGGTTCTTAGGGATACTTGCTCCTCTCTTCTGCCATTTGAATTGCTTCAAGCATTTTCTGAAGAGTTGGTTTTCCAGACATGTATTCTATCATCTTGTTTATGTTATGGAAGATTTTTCTCTCTTTCAACTATAATAGATGTTTTTGCTGGGTAAAGTATTCTGGGTTGCATCCATAGTCCTTTAACACTGGGAATGATTTGTGCCATGTTATTCTTGCTTTCATAGTTTGCACTGAGAAGTCAGATGTAATTCTGATGGGTTTGCCTTTGTATGTGACTTGTTTTTCTTTTGTAGCCTTCAGAATTTTGTCTTTGTTTTGGGTGTCTAGCATTTTAACTATGATAGGGCATGGGGAGTTTCTTTTCTGATCTTGTCTATTTGGAGTCCTGTGTGCTTCCTGTATTTGTATGGGTTGTCTATTTTTGTTTGGGGGAATTTTCATCTATTATTCTGTTGAAGATCTGATCAATACAATTCTCTTGAGATTTGTCTCCTTCCTCTATTCCTATGATGTGGAGGTTTGATCTTTTCATAGTGTCCCATATTTCCTGTTTGTTCCACTTTTGTGTATTTTTTTAATTTTTCTTATTCTTTATTTTAGCTTTTTAGTTGCTCTGTGTTATCTCCCAGGTCTGATATTCTTTGTTATGCTTCCTCCATTCTATTTCAGAGACTTTTTCCTTTCTGTTCTTCTTGATTGGATGAGTGTTCTATTTCCTTTTTCATTTCATGTTGTGTTTTCTTTAGTATTTCCATTTCCTTTTTGAGCTTCTCAATCTCTTCTTGGTGCTCCTTACTTCGCTGGTTGGTTTTCTTTTTCAATGTTTCTACTTCCTTTCAGAGTTTTTTTTTTTTTCTTCCTCTAGTTCTTTCTGGAGTTTGCCTTTCTCTTCCTTTAGTTCTTTCTGAAATTTGTCATTGTATCCCTCTAGGTCCTTTTTGAGTTTTTCATTCTCTCTCTTTAGCTCTTTGACTTCTTGTTTATTTTCTTTAGTTTCTCTGCATAGGTCTGCAATTATTCCTCTAAGATCTGTTTCTTGGGTCACTTCCAGGGGAGTCCCATTGTAGCTATCTCCTACAGGGTTGGTAGAGCTTGGTGAGGAATTATCCTGCACCTTTCCCATGTTATCCCTTCGCTGTGTCCCAGGTATGAGGGATTCCTTTTTTTTTTTTGCCTGTATTCAGATGCCAATCACAAATGTCTTTTCACTGGGTTGAAGGCTTGTTTTGTTTTGCTCAGATGCTTTTTTCCCCGCTCCTTGTTTATGGAATGTTGACTTGTCTAGGTTTCAGGCTTTCACTTTTGTTTATATATTGGATATTAGAAGTCTAAGTCACTCTTCCTTTCCTGTTCTGAGTTCTCCAAAAAAATCCACTTGGGTACTCTCTCCTTTATTCCAGTTGGGGGGGAGAATGCCTGACTTAGCCCATGCCCTGGTACCTGTCTGGAGTGGTGCCAGGCTCCTATCTGCGCTGCAGGTAGTCCTAGCAAGCAAGGCCTGTCTGAGCACCCCACACAAGAACTCACTTTGGCACCAGAGCCAGAGCCGCTTCTGGCTGCAAAGGGGAAGGGCAACCCAGCCCGGACAGCCACACCCTGCAAGGGTTTAAGGCTCAGACTTAAGCCCGCCCACCAACAGCCCCTCTGCCACAAACCAGGGAATCAATTGTCCAGCAACCTAAGAGTCAATCTGTTCTAAGTTCTATCTGTCTGGGGTGGTACCGGGCTCCTAATCCATGCACCAGGTGTCCTAGAAAGCAAGGCCTGTCTGAGCACCACACACATGAACTCACTATGCAAAAGTTAGTTCTTTGAAAAGATTAACAAAATAGACAGACCTCTAGCCCAGTTAACCAAAAAAAGAAAAGAAAAGAAAAGAAAAGAAGAAAAGGAAAGAAAAGAAAGAGCAACTCCAAATCAATAGCATTTGTGATGAAAGGGGAAACATCACAACAGACAAAGTAAAGATCCAGACAATCATACAGGAATACTTCAAAAACATATACTCCACTAAATTTGAAAACCTAAGAGAAATGGATGAATATTTGAACTCCTGGGAACCAACAAAGGTTAACCAAGAAGAGATTGACAGTTTAAATAGACCCATAATATTTGAGGAAATTGAGGATGCAATTAAAAACCTCCCAACTAAAAAAAAGCCCAGGCCCAGATGGATTCACAGCAGAATTCTATAAAACATTCAATCCATTACTACTCAATCTGTTCAGAAGGATACAGACAGAGGGAATTCTCCCAAATTCCTTTTATGAAGCCAGCATCACCCAATACCAAAACCAGGAAAAGATACAACTAAAAAAGAAAGCTATAGAACCATCTCATTAATGAACATAGATGCTAAAATCTCAACAAAATACTTGCAAATTACAGACAGACACACATCAAAAAGATCATCCATCATGACTAAGTTGGATTCATACCAGAGATGCAGGGATGGTTCAACATATGTAAATCAATATATATCATAAAACACATAAATGGACTGAAAGACAAAAACTACACAATCATCTCAATTGTTGCAGAAAAAGCCTTTGACAAGATCCAGCATCCCTTCATGTTTAAAGTCCTAGAGAGAATCGGACTAGAGGGAACATTCTTCAACATGATCAAAGCCATATATAGCAAACCCAGTGCCAACATCATCCTAAATGGAGAAAAATTGGAATCATTTCCCTTAAAGGCGGGAACCTGGCAAGGCTTCCCCTTATCACCACTCCTCTTTAACATAGTGCTTTAAATGCTTGCTTGGGCAATAAGACAAGAGAAGGTAATTAAAGGACTACTAATCAAAAGAGAAGAAGTTAAGCTATTCCTTTTTTCAGATGATATGATAGTTTATCTAAGGGATGCTAAAAACTCCACCAGAAAACTTCTAGAAACAATTAAGAGTTTCAGTAAAGTGGCAGGATACAAAATTAACCTGGAAAAATCAGTAGCCTTTTTTTTTTTTTTTTGGTATTTTTGAGACAAGGTCTCCCTTTAGTCCCAGCTGTCCTGGAGCTCACTCTGTAGACCAAGCTGGCCTTGAACTCACAGAGATCCACCTGCCTCTGCCTCCCAAATGCTAGGATTAAAGGCATGTGCCACCATGCTCAGCATTTTTTTTTTTTTTTTTTTGGTATTTTTGAGACAAGGTCTCCCTTTAGTCCCAGCTGTCCTGGAGCTCACTCTGTAGACCAAGCTGGCCTTGAACTCACAGAGATCCACCTGCCTCTGCCTCCCAAATGCTAGGATTAAAGGCATGTGCCACCATGCTCAGCATTTTTTTTTCAGTAAGTACCCTTTCTTTACACTAAGAATAAACAAGTGGAGAAGGAATATAAGAAGACCTTCCCTCTCACAATAGCCTCAAATATAATAAAATATCTGGGAACAAACCTAACCAAAGATACCAAAGGTCTCTACAGCAAAAATTTTAAACTCCTGAAGAAGGAGATTGAAAATGATACCAAAGATGGAAAGATCTCCCATGCTCATGGATTGAAAAAAGTAGTATAGTAAAAAAATGTCCATTTTACCCAAATTAATATGAAGATTCAATGCAATCCCAATCAAAATCCCCATGAGCTTCTTCACATACTTGGAAAAAAAATCCTTAAATTCATGTGGAAAAATGAAAGACCCCGAATAGTTAAAGCAATCCTGAGTGAAAAATATAATACAGGGGGAATTGCTCTACCAGACTTCAAGCTATATTACAGGGCCATAGTCATAAAGACAGCCTGGTACTGGCACAAAAATAGACCCACTGACTAATGGAACAAAACTGAAGATCCAAACTTGAGCTCATACAATTTCAGCCACCCTATATTTGACAAAGGGGGGGGGACGTCAATGGAGGAAGGATAGCATCTTCAGCAAATGGTTCTGGCAAAACTGGATCACCATTTGTAGAAGAACAAAATTAAACCCCTACCTTTCACCCAGTACAAAAATCAACTCCAAGTGGATCGAAGATCTCAACATAAAACCTGAAACCCTGAAGGTGGTAGAAGAAAAAGTTGGTAACAACCTACAAGACATAGGTGTAGGAAAAGACTTTCTAAATCAAACATCAGCTGCACAGGAAATAAGGTCAACAGTTGACAAATGGGACCTCGTCAAACTCAAAAGCTTCTGTACAGTGAAAGAAACAATCAAGGAAGTGAAGAGAAAACCCAGTGAGTGGGAGGAAGTCTTCACCAGTGATTCATCTGACAGAGCATTAATGTCAAGAATATACAGACTACTCAAAAAACAAAGAAGAAAACAAATGACCTACTCAGAAGATGGAGTAAAGAGCTGAACAGAGACTTCACCAATGAGGAAGTAAAGATGGCTGAGAAACCTCTCTTAAAATGTGTTCAACATCATTAATAATTAAGGAAATGCAAATTAAAACCACTCTCAGATATCATCTCACTCCTATACAACTGGCTACGATCAAGAACACAAAAGACACCAAATGCAGTCTGGAGGGATAGCGCATCTGTTAAAGGCTGAGGTTAAGAACTGAAAAAAAAAAAAAAAAGACACCAAATTCTGGAGAGGTTGTGGGGAAAGGGGAACACTCATCCACTGTTGGTGGGAATGTAAACTTGTACAACCATTACGGAAAGCAGTGTTGAGAACCCTTAAAAGACTCAAAACCCACAGGGTGTCGTGGCACACACCTTTAATCTTAACACTTGGGAAGCAGAGGCAGGTGGATCTTTGTGAATTCAAGGCCAGCCTGCTCTACAGAGTGAGTTCCAGGAGAGCTGGGGCTACAGGGAGACCCTGTCTCGAAAAGACTAATAATAATAATAATAATAATAATCCTCAAAATGAGCCTACCACCTGACCCAGCCATACCACTCCTGGGTATATACCCACAAGACTCATCCTACTGCAAAGTTACATGCACATCCATGTTTATTGCAGCTCTCTTCACAATAGCAAAGAGCTGAAACCAACCCAAATGCCCTTCAACTGATGAGTAGATGACAAAAATGTGGTACATCTATACAATGAAGTACTACTCAGCAGTAAAGAAATATGACATTATGAACTTTGCAGGTAAATGGATGGAACTCAAAGCTATTATGCTAAGTAACACAATCCCAGAAAAACAAGCAGTGAATGGTCTCCCTCATTTGTGGATGCTAACAACAAATTCCCAGATGAAAGGCAAACTGAACAACATTATTGTTATATTTCTGTTTATCTGAAACCAACTATATTGTTATAATGTAAATCTCTTAACAGGCTCTAGAATAGATCCACCACTTATTCTCAGACTCTGTAATTACTGTATATGAGTGGAAAATATATATGCATATTTAGAGTAATATAAAATTAAAGGAGGAAAAGGTGAATTCCTAAACATAAAAAAAAAAAGACTGAGAGAAAAATGCAGGATAGTTATGGCAGAGTGCATGATCTGGGGTGGGGTGGGGGGAAGGGAAAGGGTAATATGCCTGAACCGAACTGAGAAATGATATCTGAAATATACAAAACATCAATAAAAGCATAAAAACAGAAAGCCATTACATGAATAAGCACACTTACTTATTCTTCCAGAAATAGGCCTGTGCTTTGGATGTTTGTGGAAAGCACTTGCACTGACTACTTGTGTGACCTGGGATCCATGTCTAGATTGCACAGAGCAAAGGAACAGTTGAGCTGTAAGCAGCCTTATGTACCCTACTTGATTCATTGGACAGTTTCACTTGTCAAAAGAAACAGGTGGGTCATAAGGAGATTAAAATCAACATTTGTCTCATTCTATAAATAACTGAGCCAATTTTAACAAGGTGCACTTTAGTAATAAACTACACTGCCACCCTTGAGCATAAGAAAAACAGTAAAGATTTTTTTGAGAAAGTATTTTCGTAGCTTTGATCAACATTTTAAGATTTTTAAATTTTATTTTTTTATTTAAATTTTATTGATTCAAAAATTTCATACAGTGTATTCTGGTCACTTTCAGCCCCCTCTCCCCTCTCTATCCCACCTTACTACTCTCTCCCCAACTTCCTCTATCATTATTTCTCTTTTTTGTTAGGGCTTATTGAGTCTAATCTCTATTTTCCATGTGCTCTTCTGTCAGGGTCACGATTATTTACAGAAAAGTTTTCATTGACTTTCCTTACATTTCACATGAACAGAAATATATTTATTACATCAACTGCTATAATAAATTATCAATCAAATTGAATATTAATATATATATTTATGTTTAATGTAAAAGTAAGTTACTAGTATCACATGTCAACTTCTCTATGATTTAAGCACTACTAAACCACAATGTTTAGAGACAAGGAAATTGTTTTGTCAAAACTAAAGCAAATTGAGCTAAAACCACTGTAGACACATCATCTCACTGAATCTAATTTGAAGGTAACTAATAAAACAAGTAGTCATGCAACCACCTTGTTAATAATATAAGTTTTACTATGCTTTTAGTAGCAGTGACATTTTTTACTGACAGCTAGTTGAAAAAGATCAAATGCATGCAAAAAGAAATGAGGAAAATCCATGCCTTTCAACAAAGGAGAAAAAAAATCCAACAAATATTTTTTACCAAATATTGGTTTTAATTAAAATAAGTTTAATAAGCCAATTAAGGACTTCATACACTCTTCAATGAAAAATTGGCCTTACCATGGAAAACATTTTCACTCATTTTATAATTTAGAATGTGAAGCTATTACCTATGCTCTCTTTATCCATTTAATTAAACATTCAATTAATTACAAATTGCCTTCCTATTTTCTTGATTTTTCTTTCACTAAATCTCTCAATTATTCCTCTACACTTTCATTAAGTCAATAAATATTTAATATGCCTCTACTATGTGCCAATCACTGTATTAATTTTAGAGATAGATAAATAAGAAGTCAGAGACTGTGGGAAGATCCAGTTTGAATTAGGGGCAAGTTCTCAGCTAGCACCCCTCAGGGCACAATGTGGGAGTCATGGGATTTCTCTGACCCCACCCCAAGAGGGAGCAAGCAACGTGGCCCAGGCACATGATGCAAGGCAGAGCAGCAGTATGCAGTGGTGTGGAACTGGGGGTCTGTGATTGGCCCTGGGAGCTGACGTCATTTTGCTCATAAAAGTGAGTTGTAGCAGGCAATAAAGCAAATTCTCCACTACCATCATTACACAGAAGTCTCGGCCATTATTTCTTGTGCATACAGGCCAAAGCAGGCCTGAATTTTGAGTGTCCTGACCAGTGGGTTGGATGGTGGTCCATCAGACCAACAACCTGGGTACCTGTTGTGGGGCTGGAAGAGATCTATCAGATCGCCAACTGTGAAGTGAATTGTGAGCGAATGTAGGCTAAAGGTAGGCCATCAGCCATCAGCCTGAAATTCCTGTCCAGAGACCAGCAGTCTTTGGGCAGGAGGAAAGCATGGCCAGGACGGGAAATGTGCCGTTCTCCCAGGCTAAGGACCTGAGTTGGAAGTACCTCTCAGGTCGCATTATGAAAGTAGCCGACTGACACCTGTGCCAAGAGGTCAGTTCCCTAAAATGGCCACTGGTGGGCACTGTCCCCCCCTTCCCTTAGGAGGACCATGCTGTACCTATTCCTAGCAAGAGAAGCTCCCACAAGAGACCTTTCTTTAAGAAACTTTCAATCTAGTAGGTCAAATAGAACAGAGAACAGAAAATTACTGTATCGAGTTTGATAACATTGAAATAAACAGTGGTATTCATTTGCGTCCTTATTTTTATCTCAGATATTTGAGATTCCAAACAGGCCAATGTTTCAAAATTTAAGGATCTTTAAAAGCAAAGTGCTTTCAAAGTAAGGTTTCTATATGAAACTTCCTGTGAATTTTTATACTATTTGATATTATGATTATAAGTAATTAACTGATAGAGGAGAATTTGAAATAATATTATTTGCTAGAAAACAATTGTTAGATAAGATTATACACTTTCTTGATTCTTATTTTTCTTTTTCTTTTTTTTTTTTCCCACTCAGACTGCATTCTCTCCCTCTACTCTCTGGAGAGAGAGAAGAACGATCATCAATGGCAAAAGGCAGTTGCAGCAAAGCAACACCTAGAGCCGGCTTCACGCTCAGGAGAGAATGCTACGTCTCCTCCTCGTGGTTTCTGGTACTCTACACAGTCAGAGAAACTTCTCTAGTAACATACTATAGAAATGATCCCTGAAAGTATAGTCTTAATTTTTCAAAGACTGTCTTCTTTGCACATTTTCAGCTAACATCCTGTCTTAACACCAATCAAGCAGAAACTTCTTATACAATACAGCCTTCTCCATGCCAGGCTCAAAACTCTGTCTTCCAAGACATTTCAGTGGTAAAAGGCAGAATATATAAGGCCTTAGTTGACAGAGTAGATACAGCACACCTGAAGTCTTACTTGTCAAAATCATAAGCCAAGAAGACATGTATGAGATGCACATTTAAATAAATTTTAGATTACAAAAACATTGAAATATCACCATACCACATAAATATGTGCAATTTTGATTATTTTGTGTATGAGTTTAAAATAATCTTAATTAAGTTTTAAACAAGAACATGAGGAATGAAAGTATAGCTCAGTGGTAGAGTGCTTCTTAGCATTCCCAAAACTCTAGTTCAGTCACCAGCACTGAAAAACTATGCTTTCCATTTATGCACAGCTATTTCTGTAATATTCGCTAAGTCGTTATGAATTTAAAGGAGCCATTAAAGTAGTTTCCTTCAAACAAAGAAAATAGAAAAATTAGAGTTCAGTAAAACAAAATGAGATTTTCCTAGGCATGATACCAAGGCCGAAATCATAAAACTAACAATGATAAATGAAATTCCAGACATTAAAAACTTCATGGCATAAAAATAAATTAACTAGAACAAAGGGAATCATCCACTATTTCATCAAACAACACTGACAGATATATAAATTATCTCAACTTTTGGAGTACCATTTGGTTAAATTTTTGTGTTTATAAATCCGTTTATATAATCAGAGATAATTATGAACAATATAAGCCTAAATACATATTTAAACTATGTTTAATCTGTGCCCCAGAAATTCGCTTTCAGGAATTTATCTTTAAAATATGCAAGACTAGTGAGAACAACATAAATTCATAGAAGAAAGTTTTATATCAGAGAATTATTCTTTGAGACAGCATCTCACTATGTAGCCCAGGGTGCTTTCTAACCCATTGTGTAGACAAGGCTAGCCTTGAACTCACTATATAGATCAGGTTGACCTTGAACTTACAGAGATTCTCCTATGTCTGCCTCCCAAGTTCTGGGATTAAAGGATGTACTACCATACCTACCATATCAGGGAAAACTTTAATTAACCCAAATAAACATTGAAGAAAGGCAATTGAAGAAAACCTCGAACATATATAACCATTCCAAATAATAATAATGCAACTATTAAAGATAATACTGCAATTTTGTGCTTTTATAAATCTATACCACTTTTTTAAAGCTCTAAATCAAATTTATGTGAGTTGAATCTAGTTTTTTTTGTTTCCTTTTTTAAAAGATGTTTATGTATCTGTGAATTCACATAAATAAAAAGTCTTTTTTAATAATGAATATCAAATATTTTAAGGAATATTAATTATTATTATCTTTCGTAGTTGTACTTTTCCTGAAAAATTTGATGTCTTCAAAGAAAATGTATAACTCTACACTGAAGAAAATGCATGCAAACGCCACAGTAAAACCTTATCTTGGATAATTTGGTCTTTTGAGACAGGGTCTTCCTGTAGCCCCAGCTGGCCTGGAACCCACTATATAGACCAGGCTGCCCTTGAACTCCAAAAGATCCACCTGCCTCTGCTGGGATTAAAGGCATGGACCATCACACCTGGCCTATTATCCTTTCTAACATGTTATCATTTTACAATATTTAAAATATTTTGCCAATACTTTATTAGACATTGGTCACAACATATCTTCATTTCACAATTACTTGATGTTCATACTAATTACAAGTTAACCATATTCTGGTGTTTCTGAATTTTTCAAGAATCCAGCATGTTCTTCAAGTTATGTCTTTAAAAATATACCTAATTTTTCATCTTCTGAGTCTTTCATATTTCTCATTTTGAACATCTGACAGCAGTCTGTTCTATAATTCTCTCATTTCACTAAGAGATAATTTGGATTTCTCCTAACGCTCAAGTCCTACACTCCGACTCATCTTAAGATCAAATGAGATTCACAACAGTCTCATCACTTATTCAGATTGGATAGTGGCAGCAGAGTTTATGCATAATCCATTATGGGATTCTTTTGAAATGTCATATACTATGTCTCTGTAATAAACATCATCTTTGATGAAAGAATTCATCTCCAGACTCTACTTAAAAATAAAGAAAATTAAAAACTTTAAGCAACCTGTGTATAATGTGTAAGCTATGTTTAATAACTTCTTATTTCTAAATTCAATAAATCTTTGACAAAGAATAATCTTCATTCACAAAATAATCATTACTAATTTTATGCTATCTTAATCCAAATCTAAAACAGGGACAAAAAGTCGTGTATAATCCACTCTTTCGTACCTGTAGTGTTCTTAGGAAGTCACTTTGTAATCTCAGTTATCAAAACTATTTCCATTTAAGAGAAAATAGTGTAAATACATAAAGGCAGTTAACAGGAGTCAGTTATTGTTGATCATGGGAGAAGACAAAAGACACAGACCATTTTTTTTGGCTCATTTGAATCTAACTCCTGCATAAATTGAATAAATCATAGAAATTACATAGTATGAAATAATTTGCTCCATTTAGGTATCATAAAGATCCAGGTTTAAAACTTGCCACAAATAAAAACATGACAGTTCTTGGGACTGGAGGGATGGCCTAGGGGTTAAGAGCGCCGACCGCTCTTGCAAAGGACCTGGGTTCGATCCCCAGCACCCACATGGTGGCTGAGAGTCTGTAACTCCAATTCCAGGAGAACTCCAATTCCAGGGGAATCCGACACCCTCTTCTGACCTCCGAGGCATTGCACGACACGGGTGCACAGACCTGCATGCAGACAGTACATTCATACACATAGAAAATAAATAAATAAAAAGCTTTAAAAAAAAATGACAGTTCTTGTTTGAGCAAAGTTTAGAGGCCTAGGCCTCCAGTGGGGAAGAGAAGAGGGGAAGAGTCAAGGGAGATGTAGAGCAGCGCACCTAATACCTCAGTTGGCAAAGTGGCCTTTCTTGGTTATTTGTCATTATGTCCATCAGCTTATCATTGCAGTATTTTCTTCTGAAGTAGCTGAAGTCAGAGGATGTGTATTGGCGGCTTCATCAAAATCAGCTTTGTTGGTGGCTTCATTTTTTTCTTTTGAGGCAGGGTTTCCCTGTGTTTTCCAGGCTTGGCTAAAGTCTCCAGCCTCAGCATCTGAGGTAGATGGGTTTATAGGTGCACACCACCACAGCCAAAGGACACTTGGCTTTTTGAATATGAATTTCTCATGTGCATGCTTGAAAAGCCTATTTGTGCTTTGTTTGAGACTGTTCCCATCCTCTTCAGGGATACAGTGACTAATATTTTTGAAAAAATTTACATTTCAAAATGGGAAAATTTGCAACAACTATATACTAGAAGCAGGAGAAGATTTTTTATTCTCATTTAACTGAGAAGGAGGCTTGAAATGTTTAAGATGGGTATAGGGTAGAATCAAGCCTGGATCAGGAGACCTCCCACCCTGATCCAATGCTCCTCTCTCCTGAGACCTGACACAGATATTTGTGCTCATATGAGTTTTCTTTTTTTCTTCAATGATACTATTTGTAATGGTCCAAGAGCACAATGAAAAAGAAAAGGGAAATTATTTGTAAAGAAAATAAACTGTATTTTTAATCTTTCTTCTCATCAATTTCTAAGATCAAATTACTCAGTTAGGAAGACAGATTTAAAACTCACTAGGTATTACTCAAAACAGAGTTATCCTGTTTTTAAAAAAGAAAAAAATAATGGAGCATGAAATACTTTGGCTTGAGCCAGCTGTTTTCTCACCCTTAATTCAGTAACAGACAAAAGGACAGAAATCAAACAACAAAACCCTTTTTGGATTCACCGAGTGTTTTCACAAATCACCCCACCCCCTTCACACAGTAGCTCCCTCCAAACAAAAATGCTACCTTTATCTTAGGGTCCAGCAAGTCTGAGTAGCAGCAAAGGTCTGATCAGCATTTCTTCACTGTAGGAAGCTGTAAAATTCCACAGACACCCTGTACAATGCAGCTCTTATTTAGAAAAGGAAGGCCAACTAGAGGCATGTGACAATATATTATTTGCTTTTAGTATTTCTTACACTTAAGTTATTTGACTCAAGCTGCATGAAGCAAGAGTGATAACCCCATATGAAGTTCCTCCTAAACTTCAAAACTCTGTCAAGGGCTTGAAGAAAGATGGAGGATGTCTGTAGGCTTCGATAAGAAAGTGTAAAAGAAAGGACAGAGCCTGAGGAAGTGGAAAGATATACAAAGTATATGCATTACTCAACCTCATAAAATTAGGAGAAAGAACAGTTGCCTTACTTATGTGAGGAAAAATCTCAAATTCTCAACTATGAAGCACGTTGGCCACTGCAGCAACCTATAGTTCAGTAATAAAACTTACATGTGCTTGTTTTTATAAGTTTTATCTAATCTGAGGTCATATATTTCACTTTAATTAAATTTACTAATAAGCTCTGCAGTAATAGATGTGGGGAAATTCATAAAAATTTTTCATTGGATACTTTCATTAATTAAAAGAAAATATTTGAAAACATCTTTTGAACTTTGTTAGTCTAGGGATGATGCCAGAGTGTGCTTCAAAGAACACGTCTCTTTGATAGAAGCAAGAGGCGGCTCAAAACTCTAATTGTCATGTTCCTGGAATTCATTCCCAAGTTTTTCATTAATCCATTAGAATAGTTCTCAAATAAGTAGTATGATCTAGGCACAGTGGTTGTCAAATGATGTTGGAAAATGTCCCTCACGTCTCTGTCTCAGAGGCACCCTCCTCAACGCGGGCTAGCACTGCCCGCTTCACTCTCTATTGACAGGAAGTAGAGGTAAAGGCAACAGGCCTATGCTTACCCACAGCCCTCTGCAGACTTCTGAAAGCCACAGCAGCTCTTGCAAACAGCTCCACAACTTAACGCCCTAAGGCAATTTTCTCTGTTTTAAATTCACATACACAACAAATATTTCACACTTCGAAATCACACCTTCGACTTTTCTACTTTCATTTTATTAAAAGAATTATACATGTTTTTCTTTTTATTACAGAATAATTTACTTGTTTGTGTTGCTTTTGAAAATGAATAATATGTCATACTCTGATAACTTCTTTGAATTTTGTAGATCTCAAATTGTTTAAGTAATTTATTTATTATTTTTATTTTGCATGTATGGGTGTATTGCCTGCATGTATGAAAGGGCACCTGTGTCATGCAGTGCTCATGGAGGTCAGAGAGGGAGTAAGATCCCCTGAAATGGAGTTAGGACAGCTGGCAGCCCACCATGTGGGTGCTGGGAATTGAACCCTGCCATCTGCAAGATCCATCTTTCCAGCCCTAATATCTCAAAATTTTTACAGATTTGTATTACATTCCTACATAAACAGCAAAACAATAATAACCATATTAATTAATATATATAAATTATAATTTAGATTTATAGTTTGTTAAGTTATAATTTTAAAATATAGCTTCAATATCTAAGTTTAAATATCACATAACTGTGTTAATCTTATGAGTAATGTATATACACATATTATCTTGATCTTCAAAGTTGTAACTAATTTTTTCAATTAACTTAAACATTAAATTTTAAAACACTAGTATCTATTAATGCATTTTTCTACTTGATAGATTATAATGGCACAACCCCCCCCCCCATAAAAGACAGGCACATGAGGCTTAGTCACTCTGGGAACGGATTTACTTCAGGAATTGCCAGGACCTGTTGGTACATGGTGGGGTAGCAGCAAGATAGTAACTGAGGCATGCCCCTTTATAGCCACGGGGCAGGACCTCCAGTAATGGGGAGGAGGTCAGAGGATTGACAGCCTCTGGAGGAAGTGGACATCTGTGCATCCTCTGGAATTCTGGGAAACCCAGACCTAACCTTCCAGCTTTTTGATTATGATAAGGGAATGGGGCGCTGTTCTCTCTTCTGTATCTGCTTCAGAGCTGGGTGGGGACAAAGTCTAGGGGAATGGGTGTCAAGCTGGAGGGTTAGAATCTGGTCTCCCATCTTGGCTGCTCTGGGTGGCTGGTGGTTTGTCTTACAACTATGTACTTGGTACTAGCATCCACAGATGAGGGATACCATTTGTCTTTTGTTTTTCTGGGATTGTGTTACTTCACTTAGCATAAAATCTTCTAGTTCCATCCATTTACCTGCAAATTTCATGATATCATCTTTCTTTACCACTGCATAAAACTCCATTGTGTAGATGTACCACATTTTCATCATCCACTCTTCTGTTGAGGGGCACATGGGTTGGTTCCAGCACTTCGCTATTGTGAAGAGAGCTGCAATAAACATGGCTGTACATGTATCTCTGTAGTAGGAAGAGTCTGATGGATATATCCCCAGAAGTGGTATGGCTGGGTCATGTGGTAGGCTCATTTTGAGTCTTTTTTTTAGTGATGTTTGTGTATTTCATACATCATTTTCCAATTCAGTTCAAGCATATTTCCCTTTCTCTTCCCCCCACCCCTCCCCACCCCATCCCAGATCATGCATTCTGCCATAACTGTCCTGTATCTTTCTCTCAGCTTTTTTTTTCACTTTTTAGCAATAAGTGATAATTTATGTGTACAAGCATCCTTCATGTAAAACCAATTTGCAGGCAGTTGTGCCCAAACCCACACAGCCCATGGGTCCCACCATCCAGCGGGGGTGGGGGGGGCTTGTATATTCAATCAAGTTGATCAAATGAGTGTCCAGACTATATTGCTGTAGTTTCACCATTCACCTCAATCGCAGCCCTTACATTCTACCATGCCCCCTTGTGCTGGATAGCTTTGGTGTCAACTTGACAAACCTGGGTTGAGGGAGCCTCGATTGGGCAATTGGCTCCATTGGATTGGCCTGTGGCCACATCTGTGGTGTATTGTCTTGATTGTTGAGCAGTGACAGTATAAGAAGGCAGGCTGGGCATGAGCCAGAGAGCAAGCCAGTAGAGAGCAAGCCAGTGAACACCACTCGTCCATGGCCTGTGCTTCAGCTCCTGCCTCCAGGTTCCTGCCCTGAGTTCCTGCCTTGAGCTCCCTAAGTGATGATCTGTGACCTGGGAGATGTAAGCTGAATAAACCCTTTCCTCCCCAAGTTGGTGTTGGTCAGAGTGCTTTGTCACAGCAATGGAAGACAAACTACGACATCCCTCTTCTGCAGATTGTTCCCTAGGCTTAGAAAAGGGGCACAGGTGGATGAGAAGAAAAACAGTCTACTTTCTCTGGAGATGTTGTCTTGGACTCTGGTCAATTCTGGCTGTTTCCTTTCATGGGATGACAGTTTGTCCAGGAATAACCTTTCAATCCTACTAATGAAGCACAAGCAATTAGATATATAGGTATTTAAACAGTACTAATAGTTATGGTAGGTTACTTTGGTATAGACACAGATGTTTGGATGGTATGTTAATCCATAAATTACATTTTTTCTGTTAAATATGACAGGGTCTTACTATGGCTTATAACATCTCCTAACCATTAGAGGATATAAGCTTGTGGCATCAGCTGTGGGTTATTACTCCAAGGACAGAGCCAATAGCCAATTAGACTTGGGATATGCAGGCATATGGCTGCCTCTGCTGCACAGTATTTCCAGGCAGGTGAGGTGTAGCTGGTGCTGACAGAGGAGTCTTGCTTGACTCAAGGAGACCTATATGTGCTTTATTGGTTTAGTGGCCTTTGGTAAGACTCTCTGGTATTCCAGAGGCTGTCTGTACACTTGCATGTGTGGTCTCAATACATCTTTCCCATGTTAATGTCAGGTCTTTGACAGCAGGGCCTTATCACCTCTCTTCTTGCAGGTATCCCAGTTTAGAGGCAAGGAGCCTTTGCCTTTTGTGGGGGCTTAGATCTCCTGGCCAACATCTCCTTGGTAGAATAATCCATTGCTGATGTCAGAGCTCCTGTATTAATATATTTTGCTTAAGTGCATACTAAAGTCTCATTTTGAGTCTTTTAAGGGTTCTTCATACTGCTTTCCATAGTGGTTGTACAAGTTTGCATTCCCACCAGCAGTAGATGAGTATTCCCCTTTCCCCACACCCTGTCCAGAATTTGGTATCATTTGTTTTCTTGATCCTTCCCAGCCTTATCATGAAGACTCATGTGTCTCCAAGAATCCTCCAAGCCTTCAATGCCAGATGGGGACTAAACAGTTAAGGGGATTTCAGCCTCATCAGAATATAGACTGCCATTGTTGGACTACCTGGGGCCATATCGTGGAGGCCAGTACAGGGGTATCAAGATAGGACATGTGCTTACTGGACTTCATTTGGTGGACCCTGGGAGCAAAAGACCCCAATGTGGAGCAAAAGTGCAGGATTGACGGTTGTTTGGGGTTGCCAAGGAGGAACCTTCAAACACTTCCTTAAGGAAAACATGGCATCTTTTAGGGAAAAAAACGTCCTCCAATTCAAGTGATATGTGTATGTATGTATATATGTATGTATATATATATATATATATATATATATATATATATATATATATATATATATATATATATATATATACATACAGTAGCAATACAATTTGGAGAGAACAACAACAAAAGAACTGAAAAAAAAAAACTCTGGAATGACTCAGAAAAAGATGCAGGACATGTACGGCAGAGTGCAGGGACTCAGGTGGGGTGGGGGCATGGAAAGGGAAGCAACCCTAGATTCAATTGACAAATGATGTATGACTTATGGAAAAAGTTTAATAACAATAAAAAATATAAACTGCAAAGAAAAGTTTGTACTGAGCAGCGGCACATACATTGCTAACTATATTACAAAGTTAACAGTATCATACACAACATACATACACACATTTATCCACACATTCATACAACAGATTTCTATCCTAGTGTTTGTACTGAACAGTCACACACATTGCCATCAGGCATCAATGCTTTTATTTTGGAAAAAAAACACCTTTAGAAATATTATTAAAGCATACAGCCCTAATTGCACTGCCAAGGCTGAGACAGCTAATAGTTTCCTTATCGTGCTGTCATTGACATCTTACACCTTTGGTTCTAAAACTATGAACTTATTGAAATATAAGTGATGGAAAACATAATTATATATCTAGCTATGACTAAAGTTACAGTACAATAGCTAAAGAGAGTATCATCAAGAATGAGGCGTTAGAAGACATTTAGTCCTATCAAGGCAGTATAAAACCAAGACAATTTAGTAACTGACAATATCAAAAGCATTTAAGCTGTTCAATTGGAGGGAAGAGATTACAGTTTATATTTATCCAGGGGAAGCCATGTGCCACTGTCCAAGTGCCAGGGTATGAATGAATCCAGGGATTTTTAAATTGGTCTCTGGTCAGAGAGACAGTGGCACAGATGTCAGAACTTGGTTAATTAGGAGAAAAGAAAAAAATCTGTGAACATCTAAAGGTCAAAAATCAGGTCTTCAGAGATCTGGAAACAAGAAAAACTTGAAAGGAAACTGAAGTTAGAATATGTCTAAACAAAATAATTTGGAGATAGAATTCAGTCTAACAGATAACAAATTAAATCTTTACATAACCTACATAACCAGTGCAGAAACTTAGAAACCCAGGTTCAAAATAGGCCTTTGAAAAGTTTAAGAGTTATGCCAAAAGTAAACTTATATTTTTGTTGTTTTGTTTTTGTGCACAATATAGAAGGAAAGAACTTTGAAGTGGCCACTTTGTTTTGACAGAAATTAGCACACAAGAGAACATGGACACATGAGAGTGACATGAATCTCAAGGACATATGGGAGAATGGTTATAACACACAGACAGGTTGGACAGACAAATGACTTAATTGTATCCTTTAACTCTCAACATTGGGAATCCCCCCCCTTTTTTCTTCTTTTTCTAAAATGTCATAGCTAAGTGTTGGTGCCCATAATAACTTGATGTCAAGGCACAGAAAGTTCTCAGTTCCCTGATCTGCTGCACACCTTAATCTAAAGTTGTCTATTGTTGTGCAGGGCTGTGGAACCATTATTTTTCATTGTCACATTTACACAAAATCATTTAGAGTTTAAGTCATTTACTCAGGCAGGAACAGCCTCTCTGCCCATTTGAGTCAAAGCACCATTATGTGTGCTTTGATTATAACACTGCAAACCCCCCAGATAAAAGACAGGCACATGAGGCTTAGTCACTCTGGGAACATATTTACTTCAGGAATTCCCAGGTCTGACTACCTGTGGGTACATGATGGGGTAGCAACAAGGTGGTGAGTGAGGCATACCCCTTTATAGCCATGGGCCAGACCTCCAGTAATGGGGAAGAGGTCAGAAGATTGACAGCCTCTGGAGGAAGTGGACATCTGTGTGTCCCTTGTAATTCTGGGAAACCAAGACCTAACACTACTAAAATGATATATTACATTCCAACTTAGAAGTTTCAAATGTTGATTATTGTCCTGGTTATCAGATTATCAATTATTCACATGAAAATACACATGACCAATTTATTCTAATCACATATATTTAATGCTAAAATTTTTAGGATTACCAGGTATGATGGTGTATACCTTTAATCCCAACACTTGAGAGGCAGAGGCAGGTAGAGCTCTGTGAGATCAAATCCAAACTAGTTCAACATAGTGAGTTTCAGGCCAGCAGCTGGGGCTATAGTGAGACCCTGTCTCAAAAAAATGCATAATTGAAATGTCAAGACAATAGACTTCCAAATAGAAATGACTTCTGTACTAGTGAGGCAAAAAAATGATAGTTTTATCATTTTTACTCAAATTTTTCTGTCAAAGTGAAGTTTGTTGTATTGGTTTATAAAGAAGCTCTACCATGACCAGTACATGGGATCTGGAGAGTTGGAATGGGCCCTGGACATGTGCGAAGTCGCATGATGGGGAGATGGGGATGACCCATGGTCATGTGTGAAGTCACATGATGGGGAGAGGGAGGATGGGCCATGGTCGTGTGTGAGGTCACATGATGGGGAGAGGGGAATGGGCCTGGCTGTAGGTATGAAATCTCTTTATGGCAAGAAAGGTTTTCATGTTGAGGCTTATGCTTCAGGAAGAATTCTTTGAAATATATTTTGGAGAAGAAAAATTCCACAGTTTAAGCCCATTTTTTCCCTGTGGAGCCAAAAATCTAGTTGCCTGAACTTGTAACAAGCCAGGACCTTCTAGTTTCTGATACTGTCCATGAAAATGCTAGTGAATTAGCCTCCTTACTATCACAAGACTACAATGGTTTAATGAATTAAGGATGAATTAAGGATGCATCAATGATCTTTAATTTCCCTAAATTCAAAACAAAAGACAAACAGTAGTAGAGGCCTCTGAAAGGAAGTCCTCGGGCAGCTTCAGGTGGCAACAAGGAGCTGTGTCTGGCTCATGCATCACTGCTGCTGACATCCTTTCTGACAATTAGGAAGTGATAATCTCTGAAGCAATGATGCATCAGAAGCATCGTGAGAGAGATTAGTTGGGAAGAAAGAGGTTGACAGAAGTGGGAGTGAGGATGAGAGAGATTAGTGGTTTATGAATGTAATTACAGTGCATTGTACACAAGTACGATGTCATCAAAAATTAAATATAAATAAATGAGGGGCTAGGAAAATGGAGAAGGACCTCTTTCAGAGGACCCCTGTTTAATTTCCAGCACTCACACGATGGTTAACAACCATCTATAACTCCAGTTTTAGGAAATCTGATGCCCTCTGCTGGCCTCCAGGGGCACTGCACACATATGATGCACTTACTATACTCAGGCAGAACATTCATACACATAAAATTTAAAACTAATGAATGAAATACTTTAAAAATTCGAAAATAAATTAATTTATAAAAAGATATTTAGGACAAAGTCTCATATTTGCAGCCATTAGAAGACTTAAAATTCTCTTCAAACAAGCAAGAAGATGTCTTAATTTCTTAAAGATGGAAAAAAATGCCATTTATAAATCTATCAATAGTTATAATATAGCTTTATTTTTTGCTTAATTATTTTTCTTTTATGCACTTTTGTTATACTCAACAAGTTGGGCATAATAACACACACTTCAAATCTTGGAACTTAGCAAGTGAAAGCAAAAAGAGTAGTACTTCAAAGTCACCTTTGGCTACAGAAAATTTCAAGCCAGCCTGCTACATGAGACTCTGCTCAATAAACAAAATCACACATAGGTGTACACATACTTATTATAATTACATGCTATTATCATTTTGATCTATTCCAAGACTGAATTACTACTGGGAATTGCCATTCATTCCCACCCCCAACCCCATCCATAGCTTACTAACACCTCCTCAACTTCATGTCCTCTATTTTTGTGTGTGTGTGGGTATGAGTGTATTGCCTGGATGTAGGTAAGTGCACCAGTCTCATGCAATGTGCACAGAGATATGAAGAGTACGTTGGATCCCCTGGAATTGGACTTATAGAAGGGTATTAGCAGCCATCTGGGTACTGGGAATTAAACCCAGGTCCTCTACAAGAGCAGCCCATCTTCTTAATTGCTGAGCCATCTCTCTACTCCCTTATTTTTTAAAGGGCTGTCAAGTCTAATCTGTGTTTCTCACATGCTCTTGGGAGGGGTCCATAACCTGGAGTCTGGTCAACCTACCAGGCATCCCACAAGTGAGGAAAACGGGTGCTCCCTCCCCTGGCAGCAATCATTTGCCAATAGATTATCAGATGCAGGTTGAATGTCCACCTCCCCTGTCCATACTGGGTTTTGTCTGCCTTGGGCATGTATAAGACTTGTGCATACTGTTGTAAGTGCTATGGATTCACATGTGCAAATAACTTACCCTGTGGTTTTCTGTACTCATCTGCCCAGCTCCGGCACTTACCGTCTTCCCACCCCATCTTTCACAATGACTCTCAAGCCTTTAAACGGGAGGGTGAGACATAGGTCCCCATTTAAGGCTGAGCAGGCCACAGTCTCTTATTCTGCACTCTTTGACCAGTTGTGGTTCTCTGTGTTAATTACCATCTGCTGCAAGAAGTACCTTCTCTAGTGAGAGCTGTAAGATTACACTAATCTATGGATGTAGAAATAAGCCATCAGGAGTCAGTTTAATACTATGTCTATTTAGCAGAATAATAGTAGTAGGTTCTCCCCTACTTCCTCTAACCTGTCAGAGAGTCCTCTGTCTTCCAAAATTTACATAGCAGAATGTAAATCTCTGTGCTTTAAGTGTTAATGGTTTATTAATCAAATTATTTCAGTCACCTCATCGTAAAGACACTTTATTCTTTTCATGATAACCTTATGTGTAACAACCTCCTTTATGTTTTCTTGTTTATATATGGTTTAACATCCCAAATGATAACATCCTCTCTTCCGGATTCCTGTGGAATGATGATCTTCTGATCTGCAAGCTCAGACCTTCTTGTGTATTATTAGATAGGACAAGTTGAGACTTTGATGCCTATGAGGATGAGACAAGGAAATAGAATGCATCCCAGAGTCTGAAGTCTGAGGGTCTAGAATTTCAGCACATTTGACATTTGCTGTAAATCTCCTATAATGAGAAAATATTATTTTATGTAGAAAACTTAAATAATAATGTTAAAATAGCAATCAATCATGTTCCTAGCCTTAGTATTTATGAACTTTGAGTTACTTACTCCTTCCCCAAATAAGAACCTGGAATCTCACAAATAGGAATATAAACTTCGTTTACAGTAAAAAATTTGTCTTGGCTCCATTATGAAATACTTCTGACTTATAATTTCACCTCATCACTTGAAATACTGTCCAATGCACTTCAGGAACTACACTCTAACCTAATTTACCAAAAAGAGGAGTAGGCAATCCTTACCAGCCATTTGAGATATTACTTCAGAAGGCACCAAAATCATATATGGCTACTGTAAAGATGCTTAAGTCCCACTCTCCCTTGACAAAGTCACACCCATGGCTGACTGTATTCTATCCATTTCCTGAGCATGTCTCTTTCAATAATTCAAGTGTTTAAATCTATATTAGAATCTCTTTAGAGTAAACTCCAAGTCAGCTTCAGTTAAAAGGTACCTGTGCTGGATAGCTTTAGTGTTAACTTGACAGACCTAGCTTGAGGGAGCCTCAATTGGGGAATTGCCTCAATTGGGGAATTGCCTCCATTGGACTGGCTTGTGGCCACATGTGTGGAGTATTTTTTTTGATTATTCTTCCCTTTGAAATAAGACAGTACTTTCTTTGGATTTTACAGGAGCCCAGAGTTAAGAGGATTTTAAGAGACTGTGAGAGTTTTTAAGTGTTTGGATTTTTTAAAAGACTGGGGCTTTTATGGTTGTACTGTCTTACATTGTGATTAAGGTTAACATCATATCTTTGGGATAAGAAATGGAAAGGTGGTGGTTTAATAGTGATGTGTTGGCTTGTCAAGTTGGCAAAGGGTCAATTGTGCTGGATAGCTTTATGGCCAACTTGACACACCTGGGTTGTGGGAACCTCAATTGGGGAATTGCCTCCATTGGATTGGCCTTTGGCCATGTCTGTGGAGTATTTTCTTGACCATTGAGCGATATAGGAGGGCCCAGCCCATTGTGTGTGGTGCCACCCCTGGGTAGGTGGTTCTGTACTGTATAAGAAAACAGGCTGAGCATGGGCCAGGGGAGCAAGCCAATAAGCAGCATTCCCTCCATGGCCTATTCTTCAGCTCCTGCTTCCAGGTTCCTGCCATGAGTTTGTACCTTGAGCTCCCTCATGATGGACTGTGACCCAGGAGATGTGAGCCAAATATACCCTTTCCTCCCCAAGTTGGTAATTGTCAGAGAATTTGGTCACAGCAATTATATACACAAAAATAAACTATAACAGTACTTAATATAAATTATCTAAAATCTACACTCAATAGCATGCTATTGAGCAGCTTTTAAATAACTCATCTTGCTGGGAATGGTGGTGCATGCCTTTAATTCTAGCACTCAGGAGGCAGAGGCAGTTGGATCTTTGTGAGTTCAAGGCCAGCCTGTTCTATAGAGTGAGTTCCAGGACAGCTGGGGCTACAGGGAGACCCTGTCTCGAAAAGACCAAAATAAATAAATAAATAAATAAATAAATAAATAAATAAATAACTCATCTTAGTAATAATTTCATATTTACTCAGATAACTGTCCTGATTCTAAATTAAGTATGCAGATAGAGAATTCTCTTTATGAATAATTAAAAATCTTCTAATCAAAATTAGTATCTATATTTTTTATATTTTAGAAGTTTAAACATAACCTAAAATTTTGAAGTTTTCTTATCACAAAGCTATGAAGTATTTTGTTGAATAGACAAAAATTTAAATACTTGACTTTTCAAATTGAATTCAAAATTGCAACTTTTAATCATCTATTTTTAAATCACTAAGGTATATGCAAGTGAATACTGAAGTAACTAGTAAGTTTAATAACTGCGTCACAGCTGGGGCATGGGCCCATGGGCAGGCGGGTTAGCCGGGAGCAGAGAACCCTGGGAGATGAGGTGCACAGAATTTAGCCCAAGTTGGATAGAGGTTGCTTCTGGGCCACAGCAAAGAGCTGGGGCACAGGGTACCTGCTAAGTGAACAACCCGCCCCCCCAACTGGAACTCCAGAAATAGGTTCCAATAAGTCCTACAACCAACCCAGAAGAACTGGCTGGCAACAAAGGACTTAGAGTGCTCAGAAGCCATCACTTGGACTGTTGCCCACCTAGTTCTTGCAAAACAGAAAGGGAAGAGTGAACTATACCTTCCAATATATAACCAAAATTGAAAACCCAAAACCTAAGCAAGTCAACACTCCATAAATAAGGAGACTACAACAAAGGCACCTGAATGAATCAAGGAAAGCAATCCTCCAACACGGTGAAGAGACACTAGAGATTCACACCAGAAAGGACATGCCAAAAGCACAACGCAAAAACAATATGGGAAAAGCCCAGAATAACCCCACACCAAACTCTACAGAGCCTGTGGAGGACCCCTTCAATGCGACCTCTGTAGAGATAGCCCAGGATACAGAATGTAAATTAACAATCACAGATATATTCAAAGAAATCACAGAACTAAGAAGAGAGAATGAAAAACTCAGAAAGGACCTAGAAGGAGATAATGAGGAACTCCGGAAGGAAGTGGAAACACTGAAAAGAACCCATACTGAAATGATAATGGAAACCAACGAATGAAAAAAGGAGCTACAAGAAAAGATTGAAAAGCTCCAAAAGGATGTAGAAATAATAAAGAAAACACAAGATGAAACAAAAAAGGAAATCAAACACTCATCCAATCAACAGAAAAGAATGGGGAAAAGCCTCAGAAATAGAATGGAGGAAGCATAAAAAAGAATATCAGATCTAGAAGATAACACAAAAGAACTAAAAAGCTCAAGTAAAGATTATGAAAAGTTTAAACATATACAAGAATGGAATAACCAGGAAATGTGGGACATGATGAAACATCAAACCTCTGCATCACAGGGATAAAGGAAGGAGAAGAATCCCAAGAGAATGGTATTGATCAGATCTTCAACAGAATAATAGATGAAAATGTCCCCAAACTAAAAAAAGACAAATCCATACAAATACAAGATGCACATAGGACACCAAATAGATTGGACCAGAGAAGAAACTCCCCTCACCATATCATAGTTAAAATATTAGATACCCAAAACAAAGACAAAATTCTGAACGCCACAAAAGAAAAACAATAAAATACATATGAGGGGGAAACTATCACAATTACAGCTGAATTTTCAGTGCAAACTATGAAAGCAAGAAGAACGTGGACCAAAGCATTACCAGTGCTAAATGACTATCAATGCCAACCCAGGTTACTATACCCAGCAAAAATGTCAATTCTAGTTGAAGGAAAGAGAAAAATCTCACATGATGTAAACAAGACGAAAGAATACATGTCCAGAAAACCCTTCAGAGAATACTTGAAGCAACTCAAAGGACAGAGGAGGAAAGCAACTACCCCCAGACACCTTGAAACAGAAATTAATAAAAACAGAACTGCAGGAGTAGAAACCTAGACTAAAACTGCAAATGGATAATAAGGTGAAAGGAAGCAACACACATCTCTCAATTATCACTTTAAATATTAATGGACTAAACTCTCCAATCAAAAGGCATAGACTGGGAGGATGGATTAGGAAACAGAATCCGTCTATATGCTGTGTACAAGAAACCCATCTCACCCTTAAGGATAGGCACCAACTTAAAGCGAAAGGATGGAAAAAAATATTCCAAGCAAATGGTACCAAAAAGAAAGCAGGAGTTGCTATTTTAATATCATACAAAATAGACTTCAAAGTAGAAGCAATTAGAAGAGACAAAGAGGGCCAATACATCCTTATCAAAGGGAAAATTAACCATGAAGACTTCACAATCATGAATATATATGCACCAAATACCGGTATGCCAATCTTAATAAACACAACTGTACAAGTTGTTAAGGCACAGATTAACCCCAGCACACTCATAGTAGGGGACTTCAATACCCCACTCAGTCCTTTGGACAGATCAACTGGGAAAAGAATAAATAGAGAGACATCTAAACTGAACAATACAATACAGCAAATGGACCCCACAGACATCTTCCGAATATTCCACCCAAACACCAGAGAATATACTTTCTACTCAGCACCCCATGGAATAGTCTCCAAAATTGACCATATACTTGGACACAGAAAAAAAAACTTTGACAAATATCAAAAAATGAAGTAATTTCATGCATTCTATCAGACCATAGTGCAATAAAGCTCAATATCAACACCACAACAAGTCCTGCTACCTACAGGAACACATGGAGACTAAACAACACACTCCTGAATAATGAATGGGTCAAAGAGGAAATAAAGAAAGAGATAAAGGCATTCCTGGAACTAAACGACAATGACAGTACAACACAACAAAACCTATGGGACACTTTAAAAGCAGTCCTAAGAGGGAAGTTTCTAGCCCTGGATGCCCACATTAAAAAAATAGAAAGAGCACAAATAAATGAGCTAACACTGCAGCTAAAAACACTTGAAAGACAATAGAAAATGAACCCTAAACACAACAGACAAGAAGAAATAACAAAAATCAGAGCAGAAATCAATGAAATAGAAACAAAGAAAACAATACAAAAAATCAATGAATCCAAAAGTTGGTTCTTTGAGAGAATAAACAAGATAGACAGACCTCTAGCCCAGTTAACCAAAAGAAAGAAAGAGCAACTCCAAATCAATAGAATTCGTGATGAAAGGGGAAATATCATAACAGACAATGAAAAGATCCAGACAATCATACGGGAGTTCCTCAAAAACCTATACTCTAACAAATTTGAAAACCTAAGAGAAATGGATGAATATCTGCAACCCAGGGAATCACCAAAGCTAAACGAAGAGAATGACAGCTTAAACAGACCCATAAAATATGAAGAAATTGAAAATGTAATAAGAGATCTCCCAACTAAAATAAGCCCAGGCCCAGATGGTTTCACAGCAGAATTCTATAAAATATTTAAAGAGGAATTGCAACCATTATTACTCAAACTGTTCAGAAAGATACAAGCAGAGGGAAATCTCCCAAATTCCTTCTATGAAGCCAGCATCACTCTAATACCAAAACCAGGCAAGGATGCAACCAAAAAAGAGAACTACAGACCCATCTCATTAATGAACTCAGATGCAAAAATCCTCAACAAAATACTTGCAAACCTTATACAAACCCACATCAAAAAGATCATCCACCATGATCAAGTTGGATTCATACCAGAAATGCAAGGATGGTTCAACATACGAAAATCAGTAAATATCATAAAACACATATAAATGGACTGAAGGACAAAAACTACACAATCATCTCAATTGATGCAGAAAAAGCCTTCGACAAAATACAGCATCCTTTCATGATTAAAGTATTAAAGGGAATTGGACTGGAAGGATAATTCCTTGACATAATCAAAGCCATATAAAAGAAACCCACAGCCAGCACCATCCTAAATGGAAAAAAGTTAGAAGGAATACCCATAAAGGTAGGAACCCATCAAGGCTGCCCCTTGTCACCACTCCTCTTCAATATAGTGCTTGAAACACTGGCTAGGGCAATAAGGCAAGAAAAGGAAATCAAAGAAATACTGATTGGAAAAGAGGAAGTAAAACTATCCCTCTTTGCAGACAATATGATAGTTTACCTAAGGGATGCTAAAAACTCTACCAGAAAACTCATAGAAATGATTAGGAGTTTCAGTAAAGTGGCAGGTTACAAAATTAACCTAGAAAAATCAGTAGCCTTTCTTTACACCAGTAGCCTTTCTTTACACCAACAACAAGCAACTGAAGAAGGAATACAAGGAGACCTTCCCAATCACAGTAGCCTCAAAAACAATAAGATACCTAGGAATAAACCTAACCAAAGACACGAAAGATCTCTTCAACAAAAATTATAAACTCCTGAAGAAAGAGATTGAAGAAGACATCAGAAGATGGAAAGACCTCCCATGCTCATGGATTAGAAAAATTAATATAGTAAAAATGTCCATTCTACCCAAATGAATATATTAGTTCAATGCAATTCCAATTAAAATCCCCAGGACATTCTTCACAGGCTTGGAAAAAAAAAATCTTAAATTCATATGGGCATGTGATGACACCTGGGTATGCTGCACACTCCCAATACACTGTGGGGAAGCCAACCTTGGAGAAAAAAGAAAAAATTCATATGGAACAACAAAAATCCTGAATAGCCAAAGCAACCCTGAGTGGAAACAGCAATACAGGGGGAATTTCTATACCAGACATCAAACTATACTACAGGGCTATAGTCATAAGAACAGCCTGGTACTGGCACAAAAACAGACCTGTAGAACAATGGAACAAAACTGAAGATCCAAACTTGAGCACATACAATTTCAACCACCTCTTATTTGACAAGGGGGCCAAAAAGACTCAATGGAGGAAAGACAGCATCTTCAGCAAATGGTGCTGGCAAAACTGAATCACCACTTGTAGAAAAATAAAATTAAACCCCTACCTCTCACCCTGCACAAAAATCAACTCCAAATGTATCAAAGACCTCAATTTGAAACCCAAAACCCTGAAGGTATTAGATGAAAAAGTTGGCAGAAACTTACAAGACATAGGTGTAGGAAGAGACTTTCTCAATCAGAGGGCAGCTTCACAGGAAATAAGGTCAACAATTGACAAGTGGAACCTTATTAAACTCAAAAGTTTTTGTACAGCAAAAGAAACAATAAGGGAAGTGAAGAGAAAACCCACAGAGTGGGAGGAAACCTTCACTGCTGATTCATCTGACAGAACATTAACTTCCAGAATATACAAACTACTCACAAAACAAAGGAGCAAGAAAACAAATGACTCACTCAAAAGATGGAGTAAAGATCTGAGCAGAGACTTCACAATCGAGCAAATAGAGATGGCTGAGAAACATCTTAAAAAGTGTTCAACATCACTAATATTTAAGGAAATGCAAATTAAAATCACTTTAAGATATCATCTCACCCTGATAAGGCTGTCTAGGATCAAGAAAACAAATGATACCAAATGCTGGAGAGGGTGTGGGGAAAGGGGAACACTCATCCACTGCTGGTGGGAATGCAAACTTGTACAACCACTATGGAAAGCAGTATGGAGAACCCTTAAAAGACTCAAAATGAGCCTACTACCTGACCCAGCCATACCACTTCTGGGGATATACCCATCAGACTCTTCCTACAGCAGAGACACATGTACAGCCATGTTTGCTGCTGCTCTCTTCACAATAGCAAAGAGCTGGAACCAACCCAGATGCCCCACGACTGATGAGTGGATACAGAGGATGTGGTGCATCTACACAATGGAGTGCTATGCAGTAGTAAAGAAGGATGACATCATGAAATTTGCAGGTAAATGGGTGGAACTGGAGGATTTTATTCTGGGCAAGGTGACACAGTCCCAGAAAGGCAGAGGATGAGTGGTATCCCTCATATGTGGATGCTAGTACCAAGTATCTAGGTGTAAGACAAAATGAGGAATATTAATGTTATACTCCTCACGATCTGAAGACAACTATGCTCTTGTATTGGGAATCCCTACACAGGTTCTAGAGCTGACATAACACATATTCTCAGACCTTGGACTTTTGGTGTGTGATGGAGGACATGTGTGCATCTTTTAGAGTAATATGAGACTAAAATGGAAAGATGTGAATCAAGAAATATGCTATGGAAATAACATGCAGTTTGTTTCCAAAGGATACAATGTTAATATAGGTGCAATGTAACAGGCTGGTGCAACTTAGCCTTTCTGGGTGCTTGACAACCATATCTGAAGTCCCTACCAATCTGACCGAGGGACCTGGGTTACAACTTTGTTCCTTGCCTTCAGAGATCAACCAGGTCTTAGGGGATTATGCATGGGGGCATCTCTTGAAAAGTCCTGCAAATGTAGTCACCATTCTTCCTGTTCAGGGAGGTCTTGGAGAGTCACTAATGGGACTTCAGCCAGTGTCCAGTCTATCAAGAGGAAAGTCTGCTCATCCTTCAGAAAAGGAAGCCTGGTCTAGCAAGACCTGATTTTGTTCTCATATGGATGGAACTGATGGATGAGGAACTGCAAAGCAAGGGGCTCCCACCCTCCCCCCCCAAAAAAACCCTGAGAGACCCCTGAGGAGCAGATCCTCAACTGACCTCAACAAAACAAAACCTTGGTTAATCTAGCCATCCAGAAGGAAAGTACAACCAGAAATAAATAATAAGACCAGAGAAACTGTAATCCAGGCACAAAGCTTGAGATCTTGGTAAAAAGAGAAAAAAGAAAAAAGAAGAAGAGAGAGCACCGTTGTTTGGCCTGTCTACAATTCTTACAGGCAGGCGCATATGCTCTGTAGATGCCACTGGTTTAGGCACTCCTCAAAGATATGAGATATAGCTTTTTTTACTTTTTAGCCTTCCCCAATGTGGACTGAGGACTGCTGAGATATTCAGCTTGTGAACTAAGCAGCTAATAGAAATTCAGCCTCCTCGGAAGATGGACTGACATTGTTGGATTACCTTGGCAGTATCATGGAGGCCAATGCAGGGGAATCAAGACAGGATGTGTGCTTACTGGACTTCATTTGGGGGCACAATATTTAAAGCAGAAGCACGTCAGTAAAGGTTTCCTTCTGCATAAGAATTTTTGTAGTGTAATGTCTTAATCATAGTCTACCATCAAATATTTTAGGAATATCTTTAATATTTAGACAGTATATCATGCAATAATTACATCATAGATTCTCAAGCAGAAGCAGTCTATTGCAAGGACCTTCTTTGCTGCCAGTTACCATAGGCTGTTTAAAGTTAGAAAGCTGAATAGAAACACTGAATATTGTAGAAATGCACTTTGCTCAGTAATACCTGAGTTGTTGCAATATTGGATTATCCATTTGGTTGTTACAGAAAATCCTTAACTGTAATTGATGGTTGTTGTCGTAATAGTATATTGCCTGTATTTCTACCTCTAATAAGGGGCTTTATGTGCTAGATTTCAATATCCTTGTGCCGGGGCAAGTGCACAAGTCTTTTTAAAAAGAAACATGGTGGGGGCTGGAGAGATAGCCTAGTGATTAAGAGCACCGACGCTCTTGCAGAGAACCCGTGTTCGATCCCCAGCACCCACATGGCGGCTAAGAACCGTCTGTAACTCCAATTCCAGGAGAACTCCAGTTCCAGGGGAATCTGAGACCCTCTTCTGACCTCCGCAGCATTGCACGACATGGGTGCACAGACCTGCATGCAAACAATACATTCATATACATACAAAAATAAATAAAAAAAAATTTAAAAAAATTAAAAAAAAAAAGAAACATGGTTTACTTGCACAAAACTGATCAGATATGACAGATCGTTAATGCCCTTGAAGTGGTTTCTATGGGTGTGAAACAAATGGTAAGAATTTGAATTGTTTCTTTATTATAGTATTGAAATTAAGTCTACTTAATCTATCAAATCATCTTCATGCCCTGATTTTATATACTTGTATCTATCAATAAACATTGAAATAAATAAATAAATAAATAAATAAATGTGTCACATGCAATTAAATTGAAAAAAATATTGCTATGAGGTACATATATCACTGCAGTTAGCTGCTTAGTTTTCTCCTTAAGATATAATGTGCAGTGTCTAAAGGACATCTCTTTCCATCTTACGAACATCTTAAACACAGAACATAATATAGATATTCAAATGACCACTACCTCCTACCATTCTCTAGACTAAACAAGGTTTTGAGAGAGGAACTGAGTAAAAAAATACCTATAGCACTTAAGGGCTAAATACAATACAATGGACTTACACTTGAGTGTAAGATTACTTTTAATGGAAAATGAAATAGTAGTATAACCTAAAATAACTAAAGAGCATAATTACAGGAATACAGCACAAATAAGCAGCCAACAATCTTCAAAGCATGTTCAGCAAGCCATCAACATTAGAAACTCTTGCTGTGATTTTTAAAATAATGATTCTGAAACTCCAGTAAGGTCTCCAAGGTAGTAGGTCTCATTGAATTTGTAAATTTTTAATAGCTAGCTTAAGCTTTGGATCAGATCAGATCAACTTTTAAATTTTCTCCATTATTTGGGAAAACTACTTAGATTTTTTTAAGAATGTTCCTTCAAATGTTAAGAAGAAATGGTAGTAAGGGCTGGAGAGATGGCCTAGCAGTTAAGGGGGCCGACTGCTCTTGCAAAGGACCCAGGTTCGATCCCCAGCACCCACATGGCAGCTGAGAACCATCTTTAACTCCAGTTCCAGGGGAATCCGACACCCTCTTCTGACCTCTGTGGCATTGCATGACAGGGGTGCACCAACCTACATGCAGATAGTATGCTCATACACATAGAAGAATAAATAAATTAAATTAAATTAAAAAAAGAAGAAACGGTAATATCTACTTAACGTTAAATGAAGTAATGTTAAGTACTTAACACATTTCCAAGTACATGATGCATTAAATATTAGTAAATATTAAAAAGGTAGAAATGGAGCTGCACCTTTGGAGGCAGCAAACCTGTAACAGCTGCCAAAGTTTATGCAGACAGAATATGCTAAGTCAGCATTTTAAATGGCTATGTCAATGTATACCTTTGTAGATTATTAAAAACTGACCATTAAAAGAAGCCACGGCAGGAGTGGGGAAGGTATGGATGGTCAGTGAAGAACCTACCTCACAGCGTGAGTACCTGAGTTTGGCCCCAGAACCCATTTGGTACCTGCTTGTACTTCAAGCTATGGTGAGGTAGGAGGCTGAGATAGGCAGATCCCTGAAGATCACTGGTCAGATGGTCTAGCCTACTCTGCTAAGTTCTAGGCCAATCAGAGACTGTGTCTCAAACAAATGGAAGAGATGCCTAAAGGAATGACAACCAAAGTTGCCCTCTGAACTACACACACACACACACACACACACACACACACACACACAGAGGCATGCATGCACATGCACGCACACAAATACAAAAGAAGCCAATCACAAAAGACCATAAATTAAATTATTCTAACCATAGGCAATCCTTAGAACACGTCTATAAAATCCGAAGCTAAATTAGTTTGCCTAGGGGGCATGGGGAGAGATAGAGGAGTTGAGGGATAATAATTGTTGTAGGTAGTTTCAATTGAACTGATAAAATTACTGACCAAAACCAACTTGAGGAGGAAAGGGTTTCTTTGGCTTACAGCACAGTACATCATGATGGGAAACCAAAGCAGGAAGTCAGGGCAGAAACCTGGAGCACAGACCATGGAGGATAGCTGCTCCCTGGATTGCTCCTCACGAGAGGTGAGTTGGAAGACTCCAATGCATTTATCTTCATAATTGCTTTAAATAGTCCACACTATGGATGTTTTTTGTGTGCTACCAGGGGAGTCTTTAATAACTGTAGGTTTCCTTGAGCTGGAGAGACTGATCCAGATGAAACCTAGCCCATCACAGAAATTCATCCTTTCAATTCTGTTTTCCTAAAACCACACTCTCAGTATCACAGTCTGTAAGGAAACAGAATTGATGAAATGAATACATAAATATGTATATACATAAAGATGTATGAATTTATTAGATTAGCTTCCAGGATAGAGTCCAAGTAGTCCAACAATGGCTGCACCACTCTGTAGAGGCTGAGAATCCAGAAGTTGCTCAGTCCACGAGGCTAGGTATCTCCGCAGTCCCAAGCTGAAGCTGAAGGCCTGGAGGATTCCTGGAGGTCTGCCAGTCTTCAAGCTACACTGGAATCTAAAGTTGGTTCTACTATCAGCAGCAGAATGCTACAGCAACAAGATGAAATCACCAGCGAGAGAGAAGGCCAGCAGGCAGAAAGCAAAGCCCCACCCTCCGCCATGGCCTCTTATAGGGGCTGCCATTGGAAGATAAAGCTGACATTTAGAGTTGGTCTTCCAGCTTCAAATAATCCAATCAAGATAGTCTCTCTCATTTCAGTTCATTCCAGATTCAATCAAGTTGACAAGCAAGATTAGCCATCACACTAGTCAAAGGATACAAGATATGTAAGGTAATAAATTATAGTAAAATTGGTCATTTGTACAGCTTTCTGAATGTTTAAAAACTGTTAAATTTTATACTTTAATTCACATATTTATAAGACTCAGTTACTTATCTATCTCAATAAATTTGTTACCAAAACAAAACAAATCTTTTCTCTACTGGACTTCTTTTGCCTGTTCGTTCTCAGTTTGGCTCATGATTCTGAGCATAGGCTCTCCACACCACAGCACAAAATTCCCGCAGCACAGCCCAAGGGAGAGATAACTAAACCTCAGAGGGACCCTGGCTCTGAAATTCCTTTTATAAGCATTGGAAGATTCAATTCACACTTACTAAGCAAAGTATCTTTAAATAGTAGAAGATACTGGCATATAAGGAAAAATACTCTTTCAAGACTAAAATGCTTTGATGTGCATTTGTCATTGCACAGTGACCAGTGGGTCAAAAGCATAAGTCAGACAATAAGAGTCACACTAAGTGTGATCTGGAAATAAGAACAAAAATGAAAAATAAAATTTAGTTCAAGCAATTAATTCCATAGTTCTGAAGAATTAAGCAGACTTCTTATCCATTAACTTTAACCTATCAAAAAAATTGGAAAATGACAGACTAGAAAGCCAATACAAAGCTTTCAAGATGTAAAATAAGGGAAATGTTCACCTTTCCTCAAATTTTAATTGTAGTCTGTTACTTATTACCTTAGATATATAAATTGATTTTCTCTGTTACTAGAGCTACTGTCAACTGAATTCTCATAATTCAAAGAGCATAGCTCATCTCTTTTTGTAATTTTCTTCTTTAGAACACAAAGTTCAGTTTGCATGAAATGGTACATGTTAATAGACAGAAGCATGTCCACATGTTTATATATTCTCAATATTAAATACCACATAAATTAAAGCTTAGATATGTTATTACATAGCATAACCATGAAATATTCCCAGTAGAGAGCATTGAGCAGAACATTTTCTTATCCACTGCCTTAAAAGTACAAATTTACTCTATATTCTGGGGCAGCTGGGTGGCGGCCAATATCTGGCCTGTTGGAAATCAATCAGGAAAGAGCAATTAAAGAACTGTAAACAAGTAAAGTTTGGGAAGTAGTGTAGGGTGTGTAGCTAGAATTTTTGGAAAAGGTCCTAATCACAAAGTACTTGTACCCCATGTGAATTCAACCAGAATATATTCCATCTCACATAAGATAATAGTCCAGATGTACAGGCTGAATGTGAATTTGAACCAGTCCTCTCTACAG
This sequence comes from Rhizomys pruinosus, assembly GCA_009823505.1. Taxonomy (NCBI): domain Eukaryota; kingdom Metazoa; phylum Chordata; class Mammalia; order Rodentia; family Spalacidae; genus Rhizomys; species Rhizomys pruinosus. The sequence goes on along the minus strand of VZQC01000856.1, from coordinate 318,298 downwards.
CTGACTCAAGATGTCATGCTTTGAAATAGAGTTGTTACAAGATGAGGATGCAGCTCAGTTAACTGCTGTGATGACTGAATGTCAGTTTCCTGGCAAAATCAGCCAAACATGATGCCTTAAGGGAGCTAGGCAACTACCTGAGGCTTTTCATTGCTTGGGAAATAGTGCAAAGAATATCCATTCAAGGTATAAACTCCAGTAAAATATGTGTAGAAATGCACACAATAATGTTTTCTGTCTCCTGATCACTTTAATTTCATCTGGCCTATAAGAGTAAACAGCTATGTTATTTATTGATCATACTGACTTTGGCTATCAAGGTCAAGGATAAATAGGATTTCTTCTATATAACAGGCTGGGAACAGTTAGCTTAGAACTTAGGGGAGTACTATACAGTAATAAGACATCTGCTTCAAGCCTTTATAGGAAGAATACTAAAATAGATATCACAAAGCTCTAGAGAGTTGGCTCTATGGTTAAGAGCACTGGTCACTCTTCCAGAGGACCCAGTTTGGTTCCCAGCACCCACATGGAGGCTAACAACTGCCTGTAACTCCAGTTCCAAGAGAATCCGATGCCATCTTCTGGCTTCTGCAGGTACTGCACACATGCAATACACTTATTTGCAAGTAAAACACTCATACACTTAAAACACAAATATAATGTCTAATTGTTTTTAAGATATAGTATTAGGTCACATAATTAAGAAAAAACTCTGTCCAAACACAAGGGGACAATGAAATATGATAGTAAGTAAGTATGACGTTTACCAGACATTGTCCACTATTGGCAGAAATGAGAACTCTAGCTTCCAAATTCTCTACTGTTTAATATGTTCAGGTGTATATTATGCATGTGTCTATGCATACATCTTCATTCTCTTTTTCTTTCTCATATCATTATAATACATACTAACAAGGTCGAATTGAACATTTATTCTGCAGGTTGCACATCAATCTCTTCACTAGGTTCTCTGAAATGTTTTATTCTGTAAAAGTTGTCAGGAAGACCTCTGTGAGTTCAAGGGCAACCTGGTCTACATAGGGAATTCCAGGCCAGCTGAGGCTACATGGAGACCCTGTCTCAAAAAGACCAAAAATAAGTTATTTTTTCAAGAATAATTCATCACAGTCACTTGCTGATATGTAGAATCAAAGACTTAAAATTCAAATTATATAAAATCTTCAACAATAGCTTTATAGTCAGTGTCATCTAAAAAAATTAAGTCCATAAGTCAAATAATTGGTCAGATTCTGTCACACTAAAATTATTTAAATCTACTAATTCTTTTCTGAAAAAAAATTAATAGACTCCATTCCAATTTATACTTAGCCCAAGCGAGAATTACAAAAGAGTATCAATAATTAAGATAGACTGAGGCTCTACTACATTCCATTTGACTCTCAGAGTATTTCCAAGGTGAATTGACATTGAACAACTCACCAAGCATTGACCAGTTAGTAAGAAGCAGTGATATATATATATATATATANAAACTCTGTCCAAACACAAGGGGACAATGAAATATGATAGTAAGTAAGTATGACGTTTACCAGACATTGTCCACTATTGGCAGAAATGAGAACTCTAGCTTCCAAATTCTCTACTGTTTAATATGTTCAGGTGTATATTATGCATGTGTCTATGCATACATCTTCATTCTCTTTTTCTTTCTATATCCTCTATCATCCCTACTAACAAGGTCGAATGAACATTTAATCCTGCAAGGTTGACATCAAACTCTTTCACTCTGTTCTCTGAAATGTTTTTATTCTGTAAAAGTTGTTAGGAACAACTACCTCTGTGGAGTCAGGGCAACTGGTCCACATAGGGATTCCAGGGCCAGCTGAGTTACATGGGGAGACCCTGTCTAAAAAAGATCCAAAAAATAATTTATTTTTCAAGAAAATTCCTCACAGTCACTTGCTGATATGTAGAATCAAAGACTTAAAATTCAAATTATATAAAATCTTCAACAATAGCTTTATAGTCAGTGTCATCTAAAAAAATTAAGTCCATAAGTCAAATAATTGGTCAGATTCTGTCACACTAAAATTATTTAAATCTACTAATTCTTTTCTGAAAAAAAATTAATAGACTCCATTCCAATTTATACTTAGCCCAAGCGAGAATTACAAAAGAGTATCAATAATTAAGATAGACTGACGGCTCTACTACATTCCATTTGACTCTCAGAGTATTTCCAAGGTGAATTGACCATTGAACAACTCACCAAGGCATTGACCATTAGTTAAGAAGCAGTGAGTTGATATATATATATATATTAACTATATATTATATATATCTATATATTATCTGAATGTCTTGTATGGATGGTGGAGGTCTGTGCATGTGCACCCGTGTCGTGCAATGCCTCGGAGGTCAGAAGAGGGTGTCGGGTTCCCCTGGAACTGGAGTTCTCCTGGAATTGGAGTTACAGACGGTTCTCAGCCGCCATGTGGGTGTTGGGGATCGAACCCAGGTCCTCTGCAAGAGCGGTCAGCACTCTTAACAGCTAGGCCATCCCTCCAGCCCGCAGTGTTATATTCTTAATTGTTTAATTATAAATGTTGTCTCTTTCAAAGTTCAAGAAATTCTCAGCGATCTTGAGGAAATTCCCTACAAAGAAAAGCATAATAAAGTCAAGAAGCAGAATGTCATGACCTTGAAAACTTCCTGTTCATTATACTATGCTACAGTCTCACTCTTCTACCCAAAAGCCTCCCTAAAACAGTCAAAAGGAAAAAATGTTTAAGTGCAAAAATAACTCTACAGGAAAGCAAAAAATGTTGGGAGAAGACATGCTTTCAGGGCATTAGAGATTGCCAGAAATTGCAATAAACCCTGAAAGCCAAAAGATCAGATAATACTTACAGAAATTATAAACCAAAAGCATAGAAGCATCATTTGGTTGCTTTTGTTGTTTTGAATTTTTAAGGAAGTGAAGTTCACGGGTATTGTGTGACGAAATCAAGGATTTCGGATTCAGTGTGGTCTGGGGCAGAGAGTAAAATCAAAACGTGGGTCAGACCTTCCACACTTCTTACAACATGGTCAGTGTGGAGCAGTAAGTATGATGTTAGGCAGTTGGAGTCGAGAGATCTGGTGAATGAACACATCCAAGAAGAAAGCAGAGCTCCATGAAGATCCCCGGGGTCTATACTCTTTCCTTTTCCCCTGTAAGTAGCCAAGAACAATAAAGTCAGGAGAAGCAGTCAGTCAGCCTCAGAAAGGCATGAAAACACTCACGTGAGCCCACTGGTAAGGGTCAGCAAGTACCTGAGAGAGACATGTCCTCTCACACAGAGGTGGAGACTGCAGCAAAGTAAACATAAAATGTGCCAAAGAGTATTTTGAAGACGTATGATTGATATCCTAAGAAAGATGGGAAATGATATTATTTCTATTATAAAAATTATCTACAGAACTTGGATATTCATGATTACTCAGCAAATCAGCTTTGTGATGGAAAACCCTGGCAAGCACTGCTTTGACCAGGTGACTGTAGTTATGGTATCAGGAACAAGTCACGCTGGAATCCCTTGCTGGGATGTGATGGAAAGGACTTTTCACGTCTGTGACATTCTTTAACAAACAATATAACTCCGGACTAATAATGAAATAAACATCATTTAAAAGTCAGTCTTTTTTTCCAAAACCTCTATCCAGTACACCTCGAAACTGTTAGGATCAGTAAAAAACAAGTCTGAGAAAAAAAAATTATTAAGGATGTGAGATACAGAGGAGACTAACAGCCACTATTACAACTTTTCTACAAATATAAAAGTGTTCCAAAACAAAAGGTTAATTTTAACTTGTCTTGTTCAGTTCTAAAACTGAATACAGGGACCATCAAGCAGAAGGGCAATGGCAGGAAGGGGTTCAGAGTCCAACAGAGCATAAAAACATAAATTAACAGAGTATAATGGTCAATATATATGCTTAATTCAAATTAAATATTTATCTTCACCAAATATCTTTTTTTTTTTTTTGGTCTTTTTGAATCTTCCTGTAGCCACGGCTGGCCTGGAACTCTCTGTGGAGACTAGGCTGGCCTCCATCTCACAGAGAACCACCTGCATCTGCCTCCCAAGTGCACAGATGAAAGGCATGTGCAACCACACCTGGCTAAATATTTCTTATTTCTTAATGGTGAAAACTCAAAATCCTTTTCTCTAGTCTTTTGGATTGTATAGTATATTTTTTGCTATACACAGTCTACATAGTGTTTTTTTTTACATACCAGCATTTCATACAGGTATGTAAGCATCTCTCTCTCTCTCTCTCTCTCTCTCTCTCTCTCTCTCTCTCTTTCTGTGTGTGTGTGTGTGTGTATGTGTGTCTATGTGCATGTTTCCATTGCTCTGGGATTTGATCAAGGGCCTCATGTGTGCTAGGCAAATGTTTTGAACTATATTCTCAGCACTATTGGTATCACACACCTTTAATCCCAGCACTCAGGAGGCATAGGCAGGCTGATCTCTGTGAGTTCAGGGTCAGCCTGGTCTACAGGGCGAGTTCCAGGACAGCTGGGGCTACAAGGACACCCTGTCTCAAAAAAACATCCTTTCTAAAAATTTTTTTAATAATAAACCTGATTTCACTTGGATTTGTGAGCTGAATTTACACTGTCATTTCAATCACAGATTCCTAAGCCAAGTGCTTAGGGATTAAATTCAATCACATATTGGTAACAACTCCCTGAAACCCAGTAAAAACATAAAAAGAAGTCTTATCTGAGGAAAAGCATGTTTAATTCAAACACTTCAATTTTCTAGAAATTAAATTTGTGAAAATACAAAGATAGCCTTTCATAATTTCTAGAAATCAATTAAAAACTCGATAGAAAAATGCAAGTGGCTCATAAAGAAGAAAATCATGTAAGTATTGTTTAAACACAATTCATAAAATCCTTCAAATAAATATGTTAAGTATACATAGTTATCAAACTGTTAGTTCCACTTCCCTGGCATGGACAAACTGTGTTTGGGCTGAACACCGCATTCTGTGATCTTTGCCAGATTAGTTCTATGAAAGAATATCTGTGGGGTGTGATGTAGTGCTCAGTGCAGAACAGACCCTTCTCTGTGTTCAGCATGCCAGAGTACTATTATTTTCTCTACAGGGCAAAAGTTCTCAGTGCAGGTGAGTAAGAACATAGTGTAAGCAGTGTTGAACCAAAACCATGGACTGAACAACTGGCCATGTCCTTTATGGTACCAACAACATGACCCACTAACTCTGGACCATATTCAAAACCACATAAAAAATAAATAACATATTACTTCTGGATCCACCACCAAGGCTTTATGGTTCAAAACCAAAGTGACCAGGAGGAGCTACCCATGATCTAAAACACAATCTGTTTCTCCCACTCAAAGATTCAGTTAATTTCAATTCTGTCCAAACCTGATATTCTAACCAGAACATTTTCAACTCTAGTCACTTCTTCAATTATGACAATGTTGATAGCAAAGTGATAGCATGCCTAAATGCCCCAAAGAAAACCTTGAAACCTGGTTACACAAACTGAAATGAAGCTGCCAGTCAGGAAAACAGCTTTATTCAATTAAGCATGCTGCCTATCAATTAGACTGCACAGGCAAAATAGAAGAAATAATATGCCTGTAATTCTGATAACCCAATAAAGTAACTCCAAACCTAAAACTGCACAGAAAAGCCCTATGATGATGACAATCAGGGCTAAAGATTTTTACCTAACCTTGCAACCAAAAAATTATTGATTATAATGTGAACAAGCTCCCTAAGTCACGTGATCTGGGTATATAACCTTAATACCTCAGGCCCCCTCCTTGCCTCAAAATAGTAAATGAATGTGTATGTATGCATGCTTGACAGACATATCAGAGAGCTTAGAGCACCGTGGGTTTTTTTCTTTTCACTGCAAACAACTAAGTGTGTTTGTGTATGTTAGTCTAGGCCTAGGGATTAAAAGCAAGATTCTCTCATAAAGGTGGGTCCTGGGCTGGAGAGATAGCCTAGCGGTTAAGAGCACTGACTGCTCTTGCAGAGGACCCGGGTTCGATCCCCAGCACCCACATGGCGGCTGAGAACCGTCTGTAACTCCAATTCCAGGAGAACTCCAGCTCCAGGGGAATCTGAGACCCTCTTCTGACCTCCGCGGCATTGCACGACACGGGTGCACAGACCTACATGCAGTCAGTACATTCATACACATACAGAAATAAATTTAAAAAAATAAAAAATAAAAAAAAAATAAAAATAAAGGTGGGTCCTAATTTCTAGTTCCCCACTTTATGCTAGAGATATTGTTTCAGCTTAAAAAATAAGTGAAGCCTGGCTCAGAAACACAGGTCCACAGACATCCAAAGGAACAGTTTGCAGTTCAGGTCTACTTTTGGCCTTTAAATGAATACTGTGTCATACTGTCTCTTTTAAGGCATTGCTGTAATGTGGCTCAGAAATGCCATCATTTAGGACCATAGAGGGTGACTGGAGGCTCCACTTTGAACTAAGGACTTTTAGTCTCTCACCAATATACATAGTACATGGGCCCATAAAAAAAAAAACCTCAACAAATACAAAAAGATTGAAATAATTTCATGCATTCTATCAGGCCACAGGGCAATAAAGTTCAATATCAACACCAGGATAAGCCCTACTATCTACGAGAACACATGGAGACTAAACAACACACTCCTGAATAATGAATGGGTCAAGGAAGACACAAACAAATAAATAAAAGCATTCCTGAAACTAAACAAAAATGACAATACAATACAATGAAACCTATGGGATACATTAAAAGCAGTCCTTGGGCTGGAGAGATAGCCTAGCGGTTAAGAGCACTGACTGCTCTTGCAGAGGACCCCGGTTCTATCCTGAGCACCCACATGGCGGCTGAGAACCATCTGTAACTCCAGTTCCAGGAGAATTCCAGTTCCAGGGGAATCCAAGACCCTCTTCTGACCTCAGCATCATTGCACTACACAGGTGCACAGACATACACACAGACAGTGCATTCATACACACACAAAAATAAATAAATAAATAAATAAATAAATAAATAAATAAATAAAGTTTTTTTTTAAAAAAAAGCAGTCCTAAGAGGAAAGTTTATAACCCTGGGTGCCTAAAATAAATAAATAAATAAATAAATAAATAAATAAATAAATAAATAAAGCACAAATAAATTATCTAACACAGCAGCTAAAAACACTGAAGAGATAACAACAAATGAACACTAAATTCAATGGACGGGAAGAAATAACAGAGGAGAAATCATTTAAATAGAAACAAACAAAACAATATAAACAAATCAATGAATCCAAAAGCTGGTTCTTAGAAATAATAAACAAGATAGACAGAACTCTACCCCAATTAACCAAAAGAAAGAAAAAGCAACTCCAAATCAATAGAATTCATGATGAAAGGGGGAATATCACAACAGACAAAGAAAACAACCAGACAATCTTAAGGAAATATTTCAAAAACCTATACTCTTCTAAATTTGAAAACCTAAGAGAAATAGATGAATATATAAAATCCTGGGAATCACCAAAGCTTAACCAAGAAGAGATTGACAGTTTAAACAAACCCATCGTATATGAAGAAATTGAAAATGTAATAAGAAACCTCCTGACTAAAAAGAGCCCAGGCCCAGATGGTTTCACAGCAGTATTCTATAAAGCATTTAAAGAGGACCTACAACCATTATTACTCAAATTGTTCAGAAGAATACAAGCATAGGAAAATGTCCCAAATTCCTTCTATGAAGCCAGCATCACTCTAATACCAAAACCAGGCAAAGATGCAACCAAAAAAGAGAACTATAAATCTCATTAATGAGGATAGATGCAAAAATTCTCAACAAATTGTTCCCAAACTGCATACAGAATGACATCAAAAAGATCCATCATGACCAAGTTGGATTCATACCAGAGATGCAGTGAGGGTTCAATATACGAAAATCAATAAATATCATAAAACACATAAATGGACTGAAAGACAAAAAAAAAAACACATGATCATCTCAATTGACACAGGAAAAAGTCTTTGACAAAATCCAGCATCCCTTCATGCTTAAAGTCCTAGAGGTAATTGGACTGGAGGGATCATTCCTCAACATAATCAAAACCATATACAAGAAACCCACAGCCAACATCATCCTAAATGGAGAAAAGTTAGAAGCATTTCCCTTAAAGGTAGATACTCAGCAAGACTGCCCCCTGTCACTACTCCTCTTCAATATAGTACTTGAAACACTTGCTAGGGCAATAAGGCAAGAAAAGGAAATTAAAGAGTACTAATTGGAAAAGAGGAAGTCAAGCTATCCCTTTTTGCAGACGATATGATAGTTTACCTAAGGGATGCTAAAAAACTCCACCAGAAAAATCCTAGAAACAATTAAGAGTTTCAGTAAAGTAAAAAAAAAATTAAAAATTAAGAAATTAAAAAACAAATTAAAAAACAGTTTCAGTAAAGTGGGAGGATACAAAATTAACCTAGAAAAATCAGTAGCCTTTCTTTACATCAACAACAAGCAACTGAAGAAGGAATTCAAGGGGACCTTTCCACTCACAATAGCCTCAAAAATAATAAAATACCTAGGAACAAACCTAATAAAAGACACCAAATGTCTCTACAACAAAAATTTTAAATCCCTGAAGAAGGATATTGAAGAAGACATCAGAAGATGGAAAGGTCTTCCATGCTCATGGATTGGAAAAAATAATACAATAAAAATGTCCATTTTACCCAAATTAATGTACAGATTCAATGCAATCACAATTAAAATCCCCAAGAGTTTCTCCACAGGCTTGGGGAATAAATCCTTAATTTCATATGGAAAAACAAAAGACCCCAAATAGCCCAAACAGCCCTGAGCAAAAACAGCAGTAAAGGAGGGATCACTATACCAAACTTCAAACTATACTACAGGGCTTTAGTTATAAAAACAGCCTGGAACTGGCACAAAAACAGACCTATAGACCAATGGAACAAAACTGAAGTTTGAAACTTGAGCACATACAATTTCAGCCATCTCATATTTGACAAGGGGTCCAAGAAGACTCAATGGAGGAAAGAGAGCATCTTCAGAAAATGGTGTTGGCAAAACTAGATCACCACTGGTAGAAGAATAAAAACCCCTTCTTCTCGTCCTGAACAAAAATCAACTCCAAATGGATTAAAGACCTCAATGTGAAACCAAAACTCTAAAGGTGATAGAATAAAACGTTGGCAGCAACCTACAAGACATAGGCATAGGAAAAGACTTTTTTTTTTAATTTATTTTTATTGATGCTTTGTGTATTTTATATATCATTTTCCAATTCAGTTCAGGCATATATCCCCTTCCCTTCCCCCCCACCCCACCCCTACCCATCGCAGATCGTGCATTTTCTAAATCAGAAAACAGCTGTGCAGGAAATAAGATCGACAGTTGACAAGTGGGACCTCATTAAACTCAAAAGCTTCTGTACAGTGAAAGAAACAATCAAGGAAGTGAAAAGAAAAACCACAGAGTGGGAAGAAACCTTCACCACTGATACATCTGACAGAGCATTAACATCCAGAATATAGAAACTACTCAAAAAACAAAGAACTAAGAAAAGAAATGCCTCACTCAAAAGATGGAGTAAAGAGCTGAACAGAGACTTTACAAGCAAAGAAATAGAGATGACTGAGAAAGATCTTAAAAAGTGTTCACTAATAATTAAGGAAATCACTAATAATTAAGGAAATGCAAATCAAAACTTTAAGATATCATCTCACTCTGAGAAGACTGGCTAAGATCAAGAAAACAAAAGACTCTCCAAATTCTGGAGAGGTTGTGGGGAAAGGGGAACACTCATCCACTGCTGGTGGGAATGTAAACTCATTCAACCACTATAGAAAGCAGTGTGGAGAACCCTGAAAAGACTCAAAATGAGCTTACCAGCTGGGTGTGGTGGCACACACCTTTAATCCTAGCACTTAGGAGGCAGAGGCAGGTGGATCTTTGTGAGTTCAAGGCCAGCCTGGTCTACAGAGTGAGTTTCAGGACAGATGGGGCTACAGAGAGACCCTGTCTCAAAATGACCAAAAAAAAAATGAGTTTACCACCTAACCCAGTCATACCACTCCTAGGTATATACCCACAAGACTCATCCTACTGCAGAGATACATTACACAGCCATGTTTATTGCAGCTCTCTTCACAATAGCAAAGAGCTGGAACCAACCCAAGTGCCCTCAACTGATGAGTGGATAGACAAAATGTGGTACATCTACACAATGGAGTTCTATGCAGCAGTAAAGAAAGATGACATCATGAAATTTGCAGGTAAATGGATGGAACTAGAAGATATCATGTTAAATGAAGTAATACCGTCCCAGATAAACAAACCATGAATGGCGCCTCTCATCTGTGGATGCTAGCACAAAGTACCTAGTTGTAAGGCAAATTGAACAATGTTGTTACATTCCTCATGGTCTGAAAGCAACTGTGCTCTTACACTGTGAATCCCTTAACAGGTTCTAGAATTAACCTACCATTTATTTTCAGACTTTGGTATTTTGGTATATGAGGGGAGGGTATGTATGCATATTTTAGAATAATATAAAATCAAATGGAAAAATGTGTAAAAACACCCCCAAATTCGGTAGTTTTCTCATATACCAACAAAAAATACCCCCCAAAATTGAAGAATGTCATTCATTCATAATACTCTCATAAAATATCGTGGAAAAAATTTAGCCAGGAAATGAACAGCTTTAATAAAAGCATTCAAGGTCATAAACCTAAAGGATTTTATCACAAGAGACCACAGAGATAATTTCACTTCCATTTATTTTTACACTATTCAAAATAGCAGAAAAACAACACAGACTATAGGCTCATCAAATAATGAAATGATACAGAGAATTCAGTACATATTCACAATGGAGTTTTGCTCACCTGCAAAGTAAAATTGAATGAATATTCTGAGGAAAATGAATCCAATTTGAAATCCATATGCAAATGAATTAAGCCAGACTCAGAAAAAAATACCATGTTTTCACCTGTGTAAGGAGCATAAATTAAAAATTTGTGTGTCTGTGGACAAAAAAGAAATGAAGCTCATCTTTTTATTGTGGTCAAGAAGCTCAACCTCAAAAACGGATACTACATGACAGTGAAAGTATGGAAAAAATATTCCAAGCAAATGATTCTAAGAAGCAAGCAGGTGTTGCAATTCCAATATCTGACAAAATACACTTCAAATTAATATTAAATTAAATTAATTAAAAGAGAAAGATAAAGAGAGTCACTTCATTCTAATCAAAGGAACAATTAATCAAGAATATATTACAATCCTGGACATACATGCACCAAGCTTTGGCGCACACGATTTCATAAAACCAGTACTCCAATACTATAAAACACAGATTAACCCCAACTCAGTAATAGTAGGTGACTTCCATACCTCACTATCTTAAATAGGCAGAACAATTGAACAAAGTATAAACAGAGAGATATCTGAATTAAATTGCCTCTTACATGAAATGGACCTAACTCATCTATAAATTATTCTACCTAAGCACCAAAGAATAAACATTCTATTCAGAAGCCCATCCAAGTTTTACTAAAACTGACCACATTCTGGGACATAAAACAAATCTCAACAAGTACAAAAAACTGAAAGGATTCCATGCATTCTATCAGACCATGGTGCAATAAAGCTTGTAATCAACAGGAAAAGAAGCTCTAGTAACTACATGAACTCATGGAGATTAAACACCCTCCTGAATGATAAATGGGTCAAAGAAGAAATTAAGAAACAAAAGTATTCTTGTAACTAAATGAAAATGAAAATACAAACACAATAAAACCATCTGGGACACATTAAAAGCAGTCTGAAGAGGGAAGCATATAGCTCTTAATACCTACATTAAAAATAAAGAACAAGCACATGACTGGGTGTGGTAGCATGCACCTTTGATCTGGACCAACTGTGGGAGGCAGAGGCAGGTGGATCCCTGAGAGATAGAAGCCAGCCCAGGCTACGTCCAGGGCTGGCTGTGAAGAGTGAGGCCCTACCAGGAAAAAGAAAAAAAAAAAAAAAAAAAAAAAAGCACATGTAAATGACTTAACAATTTAACTCAGGGACCTGGACCTGGAAAGGCAAGAACAAACCAACCCCTAACCTAATATATGAGAAGAAATAACAAAAATCAGAGTAGGAAATAATAAAAGAGAAACAAAGAAAAAAATACCAAAAAAAATCAATGAATCTAAGAGCTGGTTCTTTAAAACATTAAACAAGATAGACAGACATCCTAGTTAGCAAAAAGAAAGAGCAAATCTAAATTAACAAAATCAGACATGAAAGGGGAAACATCACAACACACACACACACACACACACACACAAATCTAGAGCCATGTGTGGTGGCACATGCCACATGCCTTTAATGCTAGCACTCAGGAGGCAGAGAAAGGCAGATCTTTGTGAGTTCAAGGCCAGCCTAGTCTAGAGAGTGAGTTCCAGGAAAGCTGGGGCTGCAGGAAGATCCTGTCTCAAAAAGACCAAAAAAATAAAAAATAAAAATAAAAATCCAGACACTGTAAAGAATATTTTAAAATCTATACTCCATTAAATTCAAAAATTTTAAAGAAATGGATGAATTTCTAAAATCATGGACACCACCAAGGTTAAAATAAAAGGTCCAGATGTATTTAAAGCAGAATTATAATAGACATGCAAAGAAGAATTACAACTAATTAATATTGCTTAAATTCTTCAAAAAGATAGACTCAGAGGGAGAACTCTTAACCTCCTTCTATGAAGCCAATATCACTCTAATCCCAAAACCAGGTAAAGACACAACTGAAGAAAGAAAACTATAAGACTGTACCCTGGGATCAGAGATCTCCCAAGTCCACCTGAATCGCAGGTAGGTAGGTAGGAGCTTGGTGCTTCAGCAAGGTAGATTGTTGTTTGACTTAATCAAGTTAATCTAGTTGTCTTTGGTTTAATTGGCTTTTGTGGCTGTGGGGGCAGAGTTATCCTCCCAGCTTGTATAAAAGGTGGGGTTGTGTGAGTCTTGAGATCAGAGATCTCTCAATATGACCCAAAGCACAGATATGGGCTAAAGAGCACCCCCCTCGCCAACTGGGATTATGAAGGCATCTGAAGGAGGCAAGCAAAGCAAGCCTTTAACACAGTGAAGAGGCATTTGGGGCTCACATTGGAATACAGGCAAGGAGAAGTCCATATGACAGGAACACGAAGAAGAGACAACAATGGAAAGGTGTAGGATAATCCTGCACCAAGCTCTACCAACCCTGTGGAAGATTCCTACAGTGGGATCCCCCTGGGGATGGCCCAGGACACAGATTTCAGAAGCACAATTGTGATCATCCTTAAAGAAGTACAAGATTATAAAGAGCAAATCAAAGAATTAAGAAAAGAGAATGAGAACTCAAGAAAGACCTAGAGAGAGAGAATGACAAACTCTGGAAGGAAGTGTAAACACTGAAAATATCCCATGCTGAAAAAGATAAGGAAACCAACCAGCCAAGCAAAGAGCTACAGGAAGAGATTGAAAAGCTCCAAAAGGAAGTAGAAATACTAAAGAAATCAGAAGAGGAAATGAAAAAAGAAATCAAACATTCATCCAATCAAGAGGAAAGGAATGGAAAAAGCCTCAGAAGCAGAATGGAGGAAGCAGAGCAAAGAATATCAGACCTGGAAGATAACACAGAACAAATAAAAACCTCAAGTAAAGATTATGAAAATTTTAAAAATACACAAAAGTGAAACAACCATGAACTGTGGGACACTATGAAAAGATCAAATCTCTGTATCATAGGAATAGAGGAAGGAGAAGAATCCCAAGAGAATGGTATTGATCAGATCTTCAAAAGAATAATAGATGAAAATTTCCCCAAACTAAAAAAAGAAAAACCAAAACAATTAGCAGAAGCACATAGAACTCCAAACAGACAAGCTGAGAAAAGAAATTCTCCATGCTACATCATAGTTAAAATGCTAGACACCCAAAACAAAGACAAAATCCTCAAAGCCACAAGAGAAAAACAACAAGTGACCTATAAGGGGAAACCTATCAGAATTACAACTGACTTCTCAGTGCAAACTATGAAAGCAAGAAGAACATGGAGTGAAGCACTCCCAGTGTTAAAGGACAATAGATGCCAACCCAGGTTACTATACCCAGCAAAAATGTCAATTATAGCTGAAGGAGAGAGAAAAACCTTCCATGACATAAACAAGATGAAAGAATACATGTCGGGAAAACCAACCCTTCAGAGAATACTTGAAGCAATTCAAAGGACAGAAGAAAGGAGCAACCATCCCCAGACACCTAGAAAGAGAAATCAATAAAAGCATAACTGCAGAAGTAGAAACCTAAACCAAAACCACAAATGGATAATAAGGCAAAAGGAAGCAACACAAACCTATC